>JANLJB010030985.1:0-40618 GCA_026212285.1 Bursera cuneata | reverse complement strand
TGGTGGCAATCCTTGGTTCATGCTAGACTCACGGCTATGCAGACTACAGAGTACCATGTTTCCTTCCTTATTTTCGTTTAACACGGTTACTTGTTACTTCACATTTTAAAGTTTGCCGCATTAACCTCGCAATGCACCATCACATCAGACTGAGTTCTTATCGGTTAAAATTGTAACCGGGCCAAATTCCAAAAACAAAAATCGAGGAGTGACTTCACCGTTTACCCGGCCACTGTTACTCTGTAAGTGCCTTAGGAGGGACGTTTCCACTTTAGTGAAGAGGCGGAAGAACTGTAACAATGACCTAAATTAAATTTTGAAGGGATGTTTAAAAAATGATCATATTTGCATTAGATTTAGATATTATAACTACTTTAGATAGCTGTTTTTTGTCGTAGATTTTAACATTTGACAGCTCAATAGGTCTGTTTCTCCAGCTATTAAACATAGACCGATAACATAAATTAATATATTTATCGATTTGTCTAATATGATCATAGTATCTAAATTTTATAGCAAGTGATTATTTTTCAAACCCCCTATTCAATTTTGATTCTTTTTTATAATAGTTTTAAGTTTCTGAGTACCTCTAATATTTGATTTCATATGCAGAAGTCTCACATGTTTCCTTGACCATTAGATTTTTTGTTGGTGTTATATTAAAAAACTACTTGACCTAAAATTAAAAAAAAATACATAATTGTTTACTGTAAGAATGAGTCATATGTAAATCTAAATCATCTAAAATTACACAAACATATGAGACATTTATACATGAAAAGATATATATATTGAAAACTACCTTAAATATTATAATTGAGTTTTTTTTTACCTATAAGTGGTTTGTCAATAGTAAGCATATAAGATTGCTTCTTGGTTATTTTGGTATAAACAATGGTGGATTGATCATAGATTGGACGGTGAGAAGAAGTTGGACTACATGGGACAAAAACTATGACACAATAGATGTATGAACATTACCTTAATCGTGAGATAGGGTACAATTGAAGGAATGTCTATACATCTATTACATAGAAAAAGAAGTGGGGATGCAAAATTGATTACAAAAAAAGATGGGGCAAAGACATGTGCAGCTGTTCATACAAAATCATGGCTGCACTGGTTATATTGACTGGTGGGGGACTGGGGGGCTGTAAGGATTGGTGAAAAGCAGTTCATAAATAGTTTGTGAAAGCCCCAATAAATTGTAAAGGCTCTCTGTTAAATTTATCAAACATTCTTTACAAATTTTATGTAGCTATCCTTACATGCATATTACAGTTTCATCTTTAAGATTGGAGTTCTTCAACAGTTGAATGAGGCTATACAACATAACCCTTCTTTTAAAAAGAAATCTTAATAACTTTATAGATCAATAGAATTCTAAGATTTGATTAGAAAAAGTTTATTTTGGCCATATGATAGCTTCAAGTTACTTCACTTCAGTGGCATATAACGATACAGTTATAGGCTTATTTCCTCAATTAACTTAGCTATTAAGTAATAGTTTTTTTGTTTTTGTTCTTTTTACATTTCCCACTATTACGGATATAAATTGAATGAAACAAATTGAATTCAAATATCATATCAACTGTTCTTATAAATAAGATTGACTAGAATTTGAAACATCAACTACGAAGAAAGATGCATAAGATTAAAATATTCGAGATTTTTTAGTTTTTTTTCTATTATTTTAAATTGATAATTCTTGAACTTCAGATTCAAAGTCTAATATTCTCTTAACATTATCCATCAGTACCTTAATTGTTCGAAAAGAAAGGCTTGATTTAAGTGAAATTCAAGAAACACGCAAAGCCATTCATAGAAAGATTGATTAAATTCTATATTAATTGCTTTCTCTAGAGGGAAAATATTTGCTTTGGAAATGTGTAGAATAGCAAATTGATACGCAGTTTGTGAAAATTAGTAAACCAAAAGAGAGAATAGAATAAAGAAAAGGGCATGTTTGCCTTGTGACCTAGAAATGCTTTCGACATAATATTATGGAGGAAAGCAAAAAGCTTTCGTGCTGTCCACTCCATATGTAAGCCTAAAAGAACGACTTTGCTACAGTCTCATCCAAACTAAGATACCCTCCTCTTAGTCACAGTGCTTTTTGCCTTTATTTCTTTTGCCTAGTTCTGCTCAGCACTATTAACTTTATATAAATAAATTCATATTTTGAAAAAAAAAAAGGTAGTAATATTGTATATATTAATTAAGATTTTTTCAAAGTGGCGAACTATTGCTTTTAGATTAAAAAAAATAGTGAAAAAGTAAAGCTAGAAAATTCTTCCTTTTACTTTGTACAAAAGAGTATATTACATTAATTATCATTATCATGTACATATAGTAAATGTTTTTACTCAAGAAGCAAACTTGCAAGATTGAATGCATAAGAAACCACAATGATTTCCTCTTAATAAGGAAAAAAAAAAAAGAACAAAAGAATAAGTGGGTTTCAAATTAATTATCAAATGCAAGGTGGGTAAAATTTTTCTATACGTATAGATAACTTCTCGATTTAAGGATGATTATTAGATGTCACGCATCAATCCAGCTTGTGAGTGGGGATGAAGGCACATGAAGGATTCTATGGCTAACTTTTACTACAGTAGAACACTTTGTCTTGTCTGATGACTATGACCAATCCTAGTCAATTGCATTCTAACCCTTGAGGTTCCAAACCAAAACTTAATGTACATCCATCATCTTATATTGCCATTGTTACGAATGTATATGTATCCAATTAAGAAAGATACGGGTTTGAAAAGTATCTCACATCAATTCCAACCTGTGTTAGGGATGGAGAGCATGACAGAGCAACTCACTGCTAACTCATCAAATAGAGACACAATTGTTTTCTTCTCCTACATGCACACTTCCAAAGTAGAAAACAAAACATAGACATCATATGAGCGTCTGTGGTTTTGGCCACAATTTTTTCCGTTCAAGTGGCTAAAGAAAACAAGACTTGGCGTACCATTATTAGACCAAACATACAAGCACCGTGGTCAACAATCTTGGAACTTCATGGCATGGCCACAGGGAAACTGAAAAGCTAGTTAGATGCTTCACGTGCTGCATGAAATTTCTTATTCATCACCATGTGTACGTGGATATCGATTAGCTAGCTTAGAACCAAAGCATGGCATAAGTTGCTTTTGCTTCCAAGAGCTCTTTAACAAGTAATTCTTGAATGAATAATAATGCTCTCAAGTTATCTGGGTATGTCTAGTTTAATCGATAGAATCATTGTTTGATTTTACAAAGCGTTTGGCTTGCTTCACCACAGAAAGGTCTTATTATAAGAGACGAATTATCATGAGATTATGATATGATTGAATTTTCCTCTCTTTCGAATATGAGAATGAAGTGCTTTGTACGCTCTTGTTCTCTCTACTTGCAATCTCTCTCTGGCTGTCTTGGGAATCAATTCTCGCAAGTGGATCATCTAAAATGGCTAAAATATTTTCTCTGAATGGATCATTCTTATCTGGTCGAGTACATTCATAACAGCTATCAACATCGAAGGATTTAAATTAATAATTCTTTAACTTGGTTGTTAATCCAATACTTAATTATCATTACTATTTTAATCTTTGTCCAGAGACTTGTGTAAAAGATTCTAGTAAATTGACTTGACACCAACAACATGACTGGAATCAGATTCATACAGACGAGAACGTGGGCAGATGAAGACACATATATTTTTAATTTGTTCTAAAATTTTCAAAATCTACCAACAAATCAAACAATTCAGGGCTAATTAATCAACCTTTGCGAGGTTGAAAAGCCTGAACTAACAAGCTGTTCCAATTTGTCTGGTTACGGCGAATATTTGACACTAGCTCGGACCCAGAATTGAAAGCCTAATTTGTCTTTCTTGGGAGGACCAACTCCAAACTGGCAGATGGGGTTACCTTCTTCTGTTAATTTTTAGCTTTCTCTTATTTTATTAATCATTTTATTTTTTAATCTTCTTATGATGACAGCTATAATAGTCATGATTTGTAAAGCACTTTTTAATAATTATTATTGTTCAATAAGCAATACCATATTACAAATTCAAGCTCCAGTAGTAGACATCAACAGATACCATTTCTCTATCAATCAATTCAAATTGCAGTATAAGCCAAGGCCAATAATCATATAGAAAGTAGAACTGTCGGTCAACAGAAACCTCATTTTTCTTCTTTTTTGTAAAAAAAAATTTAAAGAAACGCAGGCAATAGCATTTTGATTCAATAATTTGATAAGACAATTTTTTTTAACAAAATTACACGTAAAATCCTTTTAATTAAAGAGTGATTTCGTTATATATATGTTTTAGAAATAAAAATAAAATTAAAAAAAATTGATGGCTTGCGTTGGATGCCTTGCACCCACCCGCATTAACAAATTTCTACAATCAAATTGATTACTTGACAGTCTCGTAGGACCCAAATAGGCAAAGATTTCCCTTACCCTTAACTCGGATCTTGACTTTGAGGATGGTAAAATATAATAATTTCTTAATAATACGTTTGTTTTTTATTTTATATTTTTTTAAGGTAGGATAATAAATCTCTTATTACGTCGTTATAAGATTAGAGACGTAATTTTTTTAAAATTAATCTCTCTGAATTTAAAAATAATTAGAGAGATTTTCTTTAACCTTTTTTTTTTTTTTTTTATGTTTTAAACAACTACACTTTACATCGCAAGCGTACATATCATGAGAGTACTGACATTTTAGTACCAAGTATTTTTATTTATTTAAACAACAACCCCAGGTACACCGAAAAGGGATAAGATTGTAATTTCACAAGAGTGGTGTCCCATTGAAATATGGGAATGTCCAGCAAAAGAAGAAAGTATAAAAGAAAAGGAAAAAGAGCGAGTGGCAAGGGCGTATGCATGTCCCCTCCAACGACGTAGAGAAAGATAGAGTCGGTGGATCGATCCACCCTTGAAAGCAAAACGTTAACTTGACCACGTTTCACTTTTTCTCAAATTACATATATGCCCTCCTTGCCTCTTCGTTTAATCTTTTATATTGATTTTACGATTGTGCTAAATAATTACATGTTCCCGTCAATCAATCAATTAAACCTGCCACCCACACAACCAAACAAGTTCTTCTAATTTTCTTGATTGTGATCAATTAACATATTTTTGAAATGATTGAGGAGATTAATTTAGTTAGAACATTACTTTTGGAGAATGTTTTATTATTTTTATTTTATTAATTTTAAAAAATTTCATTCCTTATTAAATTTAGTAAGCTTTTGAAAAATAATTAATATTATAAATATATGTTAAAAGTAATTCTATTTAAAATAAATAAATAATTTATAAATCGATAATCCTTTTTTATTGTCCTGAGTTACCGTTAAAGGCAAATAATAAAAATATATAATCAATTTATAAGATTATGACATAATTTTTTCAAATATAATTATTAAAAAAATCTATTAGTTATTTTTAAATTAACCCTCAAAAGTACTTGTTAAAAGTTAGAAAAGTTGGTTCATAACTTGGGTATGATTTATAATTTAGAAATTTGTCATTATTTGAATCTATATTGTTTTTAGATGCGAATTTCATATATTAATTATGAAAATCTATATTAAATATATTTTAAATCTTATAAAATAACTTGGCGACATGATGAACGGTTTATAAAATAGGTTATTGTACGTATGACCGTATAGGATTAGAGCAAAGAACCTAATATACTAACATTAAAAGTACTAAAGAAAGCATTTGGCGCAGGATTTTAACGGCATCAAAGCTATATTAAAAGAAATAATACGTACAGCCACCTCGGTCTGAGTGAAAAAAATTTCAAAATTAGACAAAAGAGGACATGAACGTGGTGCTTTCAATATCACCACTCTATGGTCATAATCGTCCATTAAATAGAAAATAACAACCAAAGTAGATTCTTACTGTCCACGTGTCATTCCACCATACTAACTGCACGGCACCGTTTAACAGTTAGAAAATAGAAAAATAAATAACTAAATAAACAAATAAAAAGAAAAAAAAAATGCGGCTACTGCTGACTTCAGCTGGTTGAGAGCATCCAGATCTTGGCAGGAAAAAGAAGCTTCCCTTCACACACTTTCTTTCTTGCTATCTCCTCTCTCTCTCTCTCTCTCATTTTTCCTCTTTTTTCCCAAACAAGATTTTGCAATTCGCGTAACCAAGGAAAAGAAAAAACACCAAGAGATGAATTTGGTGAAAGAAAAGAACAAGATAACATCAACCCAGAAAAATTCACCATGAAAGCTCATCATTTGAGCCTCTTTTTGTTCCTATCATTGTCCATTTCTTGCATAACACAAAGCACAACAACCACTGCAATTGGTATTAAGGACAGTAGTTCAATTCAGAGGAGAATTCTCCATCAGCCATTGTTTCCAGCAACTCCAGTAACACCCCCAGCGGTTGAGTCACCGCCACCACCGCCACCAGATAGCTCAACTTTAAACCAAGACCAGCCATTCTTTCCTGAGGTCCCAGCAGGGTCAGGTCAAGATCAGAACCAACCACCCCCACCAGCAACTGCAACAACAGCTAATGGCAGCAGCATACCAATCCCAGCAGCAACACAACCTACAAAGCCAGCCAAAAAGGTGGCCATTGCAATATCAGTTGGAATTGTCACATTGGGAATGCTTTCAGCGCTTGCATTCTTTCTTTACCGCCACAGAAGCAAACATCCTGGCGAGTCTCAGAAGCTTGTGGGAGCCAATTCTCAGAGGTTCCAAGATGAACCAAGAGTGCCCCCATCAAGCTTTTTGTATATAGGAACCGTGGAGCCTAGTAGGAGATCAGTTAGTGAAACTGCAAACGGTTCACCTTATCAGAAACTGAATTCAATTAAAAGATCGGATCGGTATAGGCCAAGCCCTGAATTGCAGCCGCTGCCGCAACTCACAAAGCCTCCTTCTCCGAATGAGAATTCGCCAACCGTCATGTCATCATCGGATGAAGAGAGTCATGGCACGGCGTTTTATACACCACAGGCCTCGTCTATCAGCAATGATGATTGTTACACACCTGCTGTAGTTTTATCCCGGCCTGTTCATGTTAACAACAATGGCACGGTGACTCATGCTAATAGCTCTGTTCCTCATTCCAAAAGAACTTCTCCCAAATCAAGACTTTTTGGTGCTTCTCCTGAAATGAAGCATGTTATTAGACCATCCACGAAGCAGCCACCGCCTCCTCCACCACCACCACCGCCAGTGTCCCATATGCCAGAAAGATTGTCCCAGCAGTCAGGAGCAATTCCATACTCACCCAAAAGGCCAAAATTTTCATCCCCACCTCCACCACCAAATATGGAGCTTCTTAGATCATTAAACAGCAATTCAGCCTCACAAACAACTAAAATTCCAGTTCCACCGCCACCCCCGCCTCCACCGCCGCTGCCACTGTCAATGTCAAGTAAAGTGGGATCTTTGGACAGAAATATTTACACAACGCCGACCCCAGTGTTGCCAAAGCAGCATTCTTGGACTCCAACGCCTAAATCAACTTCTGATAGTGGGAGAACTAAATCTCCTGTAGAAGAGGTCGATAAAAGTGGGAGTACTTCTGAGAGGACTGAAGGGGATGGTACGGATGGAGCAAAACCAAAGTTGAAGGCTCTGCATTGGGACAAAGTACGGGCAACTTCAGACCGAGCCACAGTGTGGGACCAGCTAAAATCAAGCTCATTTCAGTAAGTGAAGTTGTACTTCTGTTTTTGCTGCTAACTTTGATGTACAATTTCTGATCTTGGGGGCATTTCAACTTGTTTGTAGGTTGAATGAGGACATGATGGAGACTCTTTTTGGCTGCAATTCAGTGAATTCAGTTCCAAAAGAAGCTACGAGAAGATCAGTTTTGCCTCCTGTAGAAAAGGAGAACAGGGTGTTGGACCCAAAAAAATCACAGAACATAGCTATACTGTTAAGAGCACTGAATGTAACACGAGATGAGGTGTCTGAGGCTCTTCTTGATGGTAAGTAATGTTGTTGCTTTCAATCTATTATCATCCATTAGGTTCCAAGGATTGCTTAGCAATAGGCAGCTTCACCATTCAGGCTAAATTTAACTTCACTTTCCATTATCTTGTCTTGGTTGCTGATAGTGTTTCAGCCAATATATATGCAAACACGCAAAACAGATCTCTGGTAGCTTTAGTGTCCCTGAAAAACTGACAAACAAATAATTTTAAAAAGAAACTAGAGTTCAAAAGCTCAACGTAGAAGTTTACTACTTCTCACTTAAGTATTTGACTTGTCATCACTACTAATGATATGAATTATATAAGTCTAGCAAAATCATTATACTCGCACAATTCTGCTGCTCTTCACCAAAAATAAAAAGAGAAAAGATTTTCAAATTTGTGAAATAACCTGTAAGAAAAAGAACAATTTACAGAGCATTAATAATATCAACGGTAAAAGATTGATATCCTATCGCTAACTTGTCGCTACTTTCATTTACATGGAAATCACAAGAATAGTTGGCAAGTACTTTTGCATCTATCTCATCAAAAGAAATTAGCAATCCTACCAACATATAAATTAGCAAATAGCAACTGACTACTTCCATTCTGTAGACAATGATACGGTGTCTTTCAAGATTTTGCAATAACACTAGAAGGTTTTTAAAATTTTTTTGTTACATATTGAAGATTCCTGGTGAGACATCTAATTCATCAAAAAACAAAAAGGTCGTCTGGTACTCAAGTCTTGAACCATTCTACTGACAAAACCAATAGGTCTTATACTATTTCTTGTTTTCTCCTGGAAGAAAGCATGATCTGGTCATTATTGGTTTTCACCTTTTTCACATGTAAATTGCTTCACTCTCTTTCCTTCAGCAGTCCAAGTTTCAACCACATTTATACACCTAAATTCCTTACATCACATGCACGCTGGGCTATTATGCTTAAGCTAAAATGCCTTCTTGCCTGGCATGGCCCAGGCACATACAGAAGCAAACTACAAAAGTCTGCTTAGGCAGTGCCCTTAGAAAAGTGACAAAGATGTGTACCAAATTTTTTAAAATTTCACCTTTCTTTAAGGGGTAAAAAGGCTACACAATATCCCCTTGATACTTCCCAAATGAAACTACTCAATGACCTCAATAGCACATGAAAAATAAAAGAAGGTCCTTGTTTTAAATTCACATGCAACTTGCCAAACCAGTCCAAAACATTTATGATTGCTCTGAATTTACAGTAATAACTCGACAAACAAGGTGTGCTGAGATTAACTATAAAGCCCTGAAGTATAGTAACTCATGTTATACATCTTATTAAATAAATCACGACATTTAATTATCTAACTTGTTCTACTTAGATTTCTGAAACTCATGTTATACATTTTATTAGAATCTCTCAACTAGGATCATAAATAAATGTCGGGAGTATATTGATGTAAGAACTGAGACAAGACTTAGTCGATGACAATAGAATCTCTAGTTGACATAATTCTAAGCACTCAAATGCAAGTTAAAGTGGTTTCAGATGCACAATTGTATGAACATCTATTCTTTGAAATAAAGACATATGGCATACTTGCACCATTCTTAATTATTGATCAAAAGTTAAGTTAGTTTGTCGTTTTCTATCTTTTACATGATAAGAATGACTTCAAGCCTGTAAGTGATAAATTAAAATCCACTCCCTGTTTCTTTCCATTCTATATTTTTCGCGTGTTAGTTAAAAATAGAGAATTCCCTTTATCTCTTTTTGCATTCCCAAATCGCTCATTCTAGTCCCTAGCCATATCGCATCAGACAGTCTGCAATAGAGACCTAAAACAAATTCACAACTCAAAAACTTGTGACAGTAGTGCTAGCAGTCCTATATATGCTAGTTGTATTGAATACATAGCCTTTTCTAATTTTTTTCTATTTTGTTATATGTCCATGCACATGATGGCTGAGGTACAAACATGCCATCCCTTGAGTTTCGTTAATCCTTTTTTTCTTTCAGTTTAAAAGCTTAAAAAAGGGTGTTACCTATAATGTGGGCACACAAAATTTAATTGAACAGAGAACAAAAATTGTTCGGGGTTCATTGCTGAATTTTTCTGTTGTATGACATCAATCATTGCAAAATGCAATTTAATTTGGAACAGGATAAGACAGTTTCTTTAAAATGTTTATTATGGTTCTTGACTTCCCATCTCTCTGATTTAGATCTCTTGCAATTCACTTTTGCCATATCACATCCACTGTGTTTTGGTGCAACAGGTAATCCTGAAAGCTTAGGTGCAGAGCTTTTGGAAACGCTGGTAAAGATGGCTCCAACCAAGGAGGAAGAAATAAAACTTCGAGAATACAGTGGTGACATCTCAAAACTAGGATCTGCAGAAAGATTTCTCAAGGCAGTACTTGATATCCCATTTGCCTTTAAAAGAGTTGAAGCAATGCTATACAGAGCTAACTTTGATACAGAAGTAAAATATCTAAGAAAGTCATATCAAACCCTAGAGGTATTTTGGATGAAAGCTCACTTGGCAAGGTTCAGTTTGTTAAATTTGATATCCTAAAACTTGTCAGTATTGACTCAAAGAAACTTAATCCTAATATGTTTGTTCTTCTCAGGCAGCGAGTGAAGAATTGAAGAACAGCAGGTTATTTTTCAAACTCCTTGAAGCTGTTCTCAAGACAGGAAACCGGATGAATGTTGGCACCAATCGCGGAGATGCTAAAGCTTTTAAACTCGATACTCTCTTAAAACTTGTAGACATAAAGGGAACAGATGGGAAGACAACATTGCTTCACTTTGTGGTCCAGGAAATTATTAGATCTGAAGGTGCAGGTACCAATTCTACAAATGAGAATGTTGAAAACAAAAGCTCCAATATAAGGGAAGATGATTTCAAGAAGCAAGGATTGCAGGTTGTTTCTGGGCTGGGTAGAGACCTAGGCAATGTCAAAAAGGCAGCAGGCATGGACTCGGATGTCTTAAGCAGTTATGTTGCAAAGCTCGAGATAGGGCTTGAGAAAGTCAGATCAGTCTTGCAATATGAGAAGTCAGACGTGCAGGGGAAATTCTTCAACTCAATGAAGATGTTTCTTAAAGAGGCTGAGGAGGAGATTACTAGGATCAAGGCGGATGAAAGAAAGGCTCTATCACATGTGAAAGATGTTACTGAATATTTTCATGGGGACACGGCAAAGGAGGAAGCGCATCCTTTTCGAGTATTCATGATTGTAAGAGATTTCCTCTCTATATTGGATCATGTCTGCAAGGAAGTGGGAAGGATGCAGGAAAGAACAATGGTTGGTTCCGCAAGATCCTTTCGAATATCTGCAACTGCTTCACTTCCAGTGCTCAACCGGTATAATGTGAGACAAGATACAAGTTCTGATGAGGAAAGCTCTTCTCCATGAAATTATGTGAAAATGATTGAATTAGCCGATCACTTCCACACCATTTTCTAAACTAGCAGCAGGCTTGGTATGTCAATTTTTTTGCATCACAAGCATGTCAAGGAGTAGGGTGGTGGAGAAGGGAAAGTACTTTTTAAGGAGTCTCTTATCATCAACAACATCCCAGTACAATCGGAGAGTTAGTTATTAGTTAAGAAGGAACAAGTTGCTCCAGAACGAGAGGTATACTTTGTACGAAGAATCACAGACGCCTGGCGTCCACAGGAAATACATATTGTTTAATAAGGAGAAATATTCATGGGAAATTTATATCAAATTGAGGGTTAGATCATCATTTACACCAGACATGGACAACATATAGTCTGATCCAAGGAAAGCAACGTCGGTGTAACTCTTTTTAAAGAGAAAGCACAAGAACACAATACTCTTTGTCCACCCCAACACATATTCCATATTTGAAGCTAGGTTTATTGATTTAGATCAAATTCCCATAGATTTTGAATGAAGAAGAATGTTTGATGTTAGCTATTCAGCTGTGGTCTCCTCATATATTTGATTGTTACCAATAATAATAATCTTTCAGTCTTGCTTTTTTGGTTTCAGATTTTTTATGGGTCTATAACATTCGTGCCTTCAAGCTTTACTCCACTTAGATGGGTGAATTTCAAGAATGTTCCTCAAGTTTTTTCAATTCAAATAGATGAACACCAAATGTCTGCTGAAATGCCTCAGTGAAGATTAACTGGTTGTTTAAGGAAACGTTCAATAAGAGATTCCAGTTTTCCACTACATCAGTAATGGTTTAGTTCTTTTAGGTGCATTAAAAATATTCATGAACTTTAATGCAAATAGGATGGTAGAGGTAATGATGAAAGAGATATGGATTAGCACTATCACCATGGTAAGAGAAAGAAGATAAAGAGTTAAATATTCAAACCTGAGAAAGAAAGCTGGACCATTTTTGATACATCAGACATCACCATTCTGCCAAAACCTCTTCGTAGAAGGTAGCTTGAGCGCATTTAAGGAAAAAAATGGAGCTTTACAGATAACATTCGGACCCTAATAGTAAAACTATGTGTTTCTGGTTTTCTTTTTAGTTTTATTTTTATTTAACCAAATCTTAATTTATTTATTTATTTTATTATTCTCCCTTATTTCTATTAATATCTTTATTTAAAATTAAAAAAAAAAAAAAAAAAGGATTTGGCTATTTGAATTTAATTTTTTAATTTTTTTTTTCCTTCGTTTATAATCCATCCTTGATTTTCTACAATCCACCATAACACTTGATTTTCTATAATTGATTTTCTACTATCCAGGTAGATAGTAAAAGATTAAAGGTTATTAGAGAGGATATAAAATTTTGAGTTAAATTAAGTTCAAATAACGTTACCTAAAACTCAATCTCTTTTTTATTCTTGAGGCCAACTCCAACCAAGAAAGAGGCTGGTGAGTGGCTGTAACGCGAAATAGCTTTCACAAGAAAACGACAACGAAAAGCACTTTTCATACGGGTTCATTTTCTTACAGAAATGAATGATTTAAATAACTGATAACGACAGTTATATGATTCATTACCAGGCTCACGGTGAGCAATTGCCCATCGTGGATCCAGAAAACAATTTAAGTACGGATGAAAATGACATCTTTGAACATTGTCGACAATTATGATACCAACTCTTCACTTTATATCGAAAAAATGTTCACTAGCCAATCAAAATCCCCAACTTCTCACAGATTGCTTCAACTAACATCACAAATAAATACAATAAAGCCTTCATCTCATTGAGG
Organism: Bursera cuneata; assembly: GCA_026212285.1. Classification (NCBI taxonomy): domain Eukaryota; kingdom Viridiplantae; phylum Streptophyta; class Magnoliopsida; order Sapindales; family Burseraceae; genus Bursera; species Bursera cuneata. The sequence goes on along the minus strand of JANLJB010030985.1, from coordinate 27,433 downwards.
CATCACGCACAGGCCGACATGTTTGGTTTGGGGTCAGTCTTTCCTGTCGTATGACATATGTAACATATGCATAATGATGATTATATGTGCAACCATTGTACGAAAAATCCTCTTTGGAATGTGAGAGCCTTGCATTTCAGTCAACTTGTTAGACTCAAGAACAAATTGGATCATTTTGGATTTGAACAAACCCTGAGTTGGTCGTTCAAATTGGATCATTTTGGATTTGAACAAACCCTGAGTTGGTGGTTATCATTTTTAGCACAATAGTTTTAAATGCAAGTTAAAGTCGTGTCGGACAGAAATGAGATGCTGGGAAGAAAGTGATCATTTTCTTGTTATTTTCTTCTTGTATCATATACAGATTAGCAAACGTTAACAATAATTTGGGAACGGTAGTTCCAGAACTAGGAAATGGGATGAATTTACCATATTTGAACCTAATTACAGGACACACTAATTGGTTAGAAAGAGCTAGCAAATAGCCCGTGGAAAGAATGGTGCTCCTCCGGTTGTCTTTGTTCTCAATATTTTCTCCACAAGTATTCTCCACTTGGTCTCATCCTTCTTGCTCTGTTTCATAATCTTCTCCTTGAAATTCCTGCAATGAAAAATTTCCGCAACTTAGGTGAAAGTCTTAACTAACGTTAAATACATGCTGTACTGAAGTACATCAAGCTGTGAAGATTCCAGAAACTTACGAGCACAAAGGAACCCTGCACGCTTTTGAATCAGCACAAAGACGGGAGTGGAGTTCCAGCATTTGCCACATTCTCTTGCAATGAATGCATTTTCCGGGGATTCTCAACTTGCAACCTGCAAAATGTCGGACAAGCAATTCCAGTCCCTTGCAGGCTTGGTAATTACAAGGGGGCTGGTCCTCTTTGAAGTCCCTATCATGTGGGCCAATTGTTCGGCAACCATCTCTGCATATGTGAACAAGCGCCTCCATGGCCTCATACAATTGCAAGTAGATCTTCCTCTCTTTCGATTTTCTGATTCTATCCTTTTGTCTCTGAAAATAGAAATAACAATTAGATCAAGATTCAAGTTGGCAAAGGTCGAAAGGGCTTCGTAAATCAAGAAAGAGAATGTAAATATCTAACATTTTGTTCATCGATCATCGACTCCAGGAGTTCTTTTTCAAGCACAGGGTGACTTCTCTTCATAACTTTCCAGCCTTCAGTGTCAGAAACAGGCACAAAGTTTCTCAGGATCATACGATGACAAATGAGGCTGAGCCGAGGTGCATCACACAACAGTGCAAGCTGAAAGATGTCAATTACATTCTCTGTAGTGAGCAAACCTTGCTCTAGTTGCCACTCACATTCCCGCTTTAACTGGTGAACTGCAAAGACATGGGAAAGAACCAACAAATGCAAGACGTAATCCTCCATTTCTGTTTTCTCATAACTGCAAAAGAAATACTAATAAAAATCAGCAGAGTAGCAAAATTTAAGATATATATATCAAAAACTTCATAGCTACAAGCAGAAGTAACACAAACTTTTTTTACCAGGAAGAGTATAGGAATCGTATAAAAACTCGAACTGCATCTGATGGAACACCGCGAATTGAGAGAGATCGCCGGCGACCCCGGCGTTTTGATTGCTTCAGCATCCCTCTCATTGTAGGAGAAGCCATGCCCTGTTGGCAAGGTGTTAAAGGTTAAAAAATGTGCTTCAAATTACATTTATTTCAATGCACAACTAAATGTTTGAATAAAACTTTACTCTAACTAAGCAAAATTGGAATTATAAGACTTACAAGAATGTTAGCATGTGCATAGAAGACAGCATCATAATCAGTATAAACAATAACATCTGCGTTGTAGCCGGAGTCAAAGAGGTTCTCCCACATATTTTTTGTTGCTGTAGAGACACAACTGTACCCTCTCATGGCCGATCCGTTGATCATCAACGCCTTTTGACGACAGCTGGTTGCTGGGCCAGGTACTGGCGGTGGCATGGGGGTTGCATTGGGAAACCGTGGAGATCCCTCTTCAGCACTTTCCATCTTTGTGATATGTTTCAGGCTAATTTTCTGAAGAATCTAAAGAACAATCAAAATCAGTTTTTGGCTCAATATGGGCTTATAGAACTTTAAGGTATCCTTTAAAATTAGAAGAGATCACAAATAGATGACATGCTTTGAAATGCTTTTAGCTATGCTGAAAGTTCCTTTTTCATATCATTTGTTTGTCTTCTGGATGATGGTAATTGCTTGTAAAAATAAAACTTCTGAAAATCAGAGAGGATCTATGTGGCAGATATAAGGAGCCAAAACATTATAACTTGTTTCCTAGCTGATGAATATTAAAAAAAAAAAAAAAAAAAAAAAGCTCTGATTCTACAGATCTGGCCGTTGTAGGTGTTGTTGNTTTCCTAGCTTATTAATATTAAAAAAAAAAAAAAAAAAAAAAAGCTCTGATTCTACAGATCTGGCCGTTGTAGGTGTTGTTGCTGATGATACAACCCACCAAGCTTCAAACTTTGTTTTCTAAATTGCTCTGTACACTTTAAAAAAATGATAGCAATAGAAGTTTGATGTTGAACACAGAGCATGAATTCAATCAAGATCAAAGTTGCAAGGGTTTAGATTTGAACCTTGTAAAAAACAGATCATTTCTCAAGACACAAACTGCAAATGCTTTCTGCATTAAATTGCTACAGTTTCTACAATATTTTCTGTTATGGTGCAATCATCAGACACCAAATCACGAAATTAAGAATAGCCAAATAGAAGCTTCATAAGCTTCACCGGAATCCAGGAAAGCCATGCGGCAGAAAGAATCACTGAAATAACAGAATCTATCTGATTTAAACATATTCTATTAATTAATGAAAAAAAAAATCTCCAAAATAGAATCGAAACATCCCTGAATTCTTAGTTTGTTTTATTATGCAATCGACACCTCATGCACCCAAAAAAAAAAAAATCTCCTAATGAAAATCAACACCATTTCCTACACAAATTAATCAATAACCAGAAAATCATAATATGGGAATGATAATCACATGCCTGTTCTTCAATATTGTTCTTCCACGGAAAGAGATAGCTAGCTCAGGATTCACGTACTGCAGCTGCAGCCTGTAATAATATATAATATTTTTCTTCCTATTTTGTATCTCTGGCGCACAACTTTGGCTTCTCTAAATAAACACAAGAACGCAAATATAAGCTCTTGGAAGATTGGTGTTTCTTGCTCTTTTGAAAAAGAGCGAACACAGAAAAAGTTTGTGAAAATTGAATAAGATTTATAGATTGTCTATCCGTCGATCTACTTCGGGCTTAAAAAAAACCGGAAGGTAGCTGACGTGCATGATTTTATCCAAGCTGACTCAGACACACATCAAAGCCGTTGATAATAATAATTGTAGTAATATAGTTCTGGTGCCAAATCCACGCACGCGCTTTCCCTCTTTTTCATCAATGCTTCAACGACACTAACTATCTTCGCTCTTTATCAATCATCGGCAAAAGTCTACTGTTCGGACATTGCATAAGATTTTTGTAGCTTGTTAACTGGAGACAGAAAATGATCTTTAACTTTGTTTTGTTTGTTTCTTCAAGTTGATAAGTAGATCAGTTTCCAGCTAATTTCTAACTGGTTTTTGTTTCTTTTGTTCTTCTTTTTCATTTGTTTATTATTTTTTCATACAACACATGCTTCATGCTTGTTTTCAATTTTATTTACTGTTGTCCAGTACCGGATTAAATTCATTGGTTAAATCGTTTCTTCTTATATTTGATCGTTTTTTTTAATTTAATATAATTTTTAATAATTTATAGGAACAAATTTGTTGAGCTCATCAACAAGGCTGAAACTAGATTTTTTTTCCTCAAAGTTTTGTTGAACGTATGCATCAAAAGATATTCGTAAGTGATATAATTTTATCCTAATCAACTGATTTTATGAAGAAAAATTATTATTCTTAAGCCAAAAGGTTCATGGCGAGGTTTCAAATCCACTTTACTGACCTTATGTTATATCTTAATATAGAGAATGATATCAAGAATCTATATTCGTTTATAAACCCTCCTAACGGATGGGTAATACCCAGAATAATTATTTATGATACTCTATACTTTATGCAACCAGATAAATAATATGTATGGAATTGACTGCCTCAATGGCTCTCTTATCATTGTGTAGGAGAATTTATCAAACTCAAGTTCTATTGACATTTGTTAAAATCGTTTTACATTTCAAAATTTTTTTTTTTTTTTTATTAAGGTTGAGATAAATTTTGAGTTTGGCTATATCAAAATAATATATATGGCTTAAGATATTATAGAATTAAGCTTTTGGTTTAAATTTTTGGAACAATTTAATAAAAATTTATTTAATCTAATTTAATGATTATAAATTTTGTTGAGTTGCATAAAAAATTATTTTATAACTTCTTTTCTTTTTATCATTTAATTGAATTAGATTAAAGAGATTGTAAATTAGCATTCAGAAACTCTTTTTTATATTCAAAATTTTTATTCTTTATAAACTTTTTTGTGGGTTTTTTCAAACTTCTAAAAATATTAAAAGAAACACGTATATTATTTTATAAATTATACTTTATTCTTAGTTCACAATAAATTATTTTAATTAATTTAATTTGATTAAAAAATCAAAATTTTCAATAAATTTTTACTACCAAAAACCGAAATGCTTGCCAGTTGCCATTGTTTGGTGAGTGAATTTATGAAGACAGAAATAGTGATTGAAAAATCTTCGAGGAAAAGTTGGTTGTGGAATGAGACGTACGCAACACAGTACAGTAGAGGTGAGAAATAGACTGCTGATTTTATTGTATATAAATATCAAGCGAAAACATTATGAACTCTGTCGTTTTGCTTTTTTATAGCAGAGATTTTATTTGTTATCACAAAGTCTCCCGTATATTTTATTAATCATCATAAAATATCAATTTATCCTTATAATAAATAATATTTACCTTACTTGATTATATTAAAAAAATTATTAGTTCCAATAATTTGTAAATATTTAGAAATCTCTCTCCTAGTAAAGTAAAAAAAAAATTTGATCAATTAAAAATAATAAAATACCAAAATCACTTTTATTATATAGAGTGAGTCTTTTAATGGATAAATAATATTTTATTCAAAAAGAAACTATATTTTAAACAAATTATGATTATTTCTAACATTTCAAAACTTTAAATAAACAGTTCTTAATTTTTAACTTTATCTATTAAAAAATTTTAAATTTAAACTTTCTTATTCAATAAAAAATAATTAATTTAACCTCTTTAAATTCTTTTTAACTTACAAACAATCAAAACAAAATTTAGTCAAAAGAACTTATAAATTAAAAAAAAAAAAAAAAAAACTCATGTAACTAGTCAATAAATTACAAATAATCCTAATGGGTAGCTCAAGTGCCAAAAGCTTTGGACCTGAGATGTTTGAACCTCCTTGGTGTATTTTTTTGGGACCATACCCCTTGAAGTAAGATCCGTGAGATTAGTCTAGGTGCGCACAAGTTGGCCTGGACATTCATGATTACAAAAAAATATATATGTATAAGTTAAAAAATTAGTAAACAATTATACTTCCGCTTATAATCACTCTAAATATCCACAAAATATTAAATAACAATAGAAAAAATTAAATATAATGTTAAAAATATATAAAATAATTTTATATATTTATAAAAAATTTAAAAGTAATAAAATTTTAAAAAATATTTATGAGAAAGTAAGAAACAAATAAGATTATAATAACTAGTTCAAGAGTTCTCAGATTCTTTCAAGTTAAAAATTCTCTCTGTTTGAAGTGATTTTTTACATAAAGATTTTTTTGTTCTAAAAAAATATATCATTTGTTTTTTGAGATTTTATTAGATAATATTAAAAATAAATATTTTAAATATTTACATAAATTATTCTTTTAAATTATGTAAGAAAAAAATATATAAAACTATCTTATTATTTTTAATTGATCAAATTATTTTTACTTTAATAATAGAGAAAGTTTCTACAAATATTTACAAATTATGTGAGTTAATAGTTCTTTAGTAAAATAAGGGGAAGTAAGTGTTATTTCTTATAAGGGTAAACTACTATTTTTAAGGATAAATGTTGAAATAGGGGTTTTATGGTGATTAATAAAATTTATCAAGGATTTTGTAATAATTACTGAAACTCATAGGGTGCACTAAAAAAAAGCCAAACAACAAGGGTCCATTATTATTTTTTCCCTAAATATCAAACTCAAATTCCCTGTCAAATGTTATATATACATATACTGTAGCACGTGCTCAATTAATGGGATTGTCGTGAAGTTATTTATGGAGAATTAAATTAATTTTTTCTATTTAGTTCTTCTAATTTCTAAATTAACGTGTAGGAATTCTACTGCTTTTTTTTTTTCTAAATTTATAGGTTATATAGTTTAAAAACAGCCCTTATAATTAGAATTTGGAAAAGACTATAACAACTAATCTATTATGCACATATTTAATTAATCTTTATTGCGATTATTTTTAAACGGTATAAATGACTTAAGTGGTACTATCACAAAATAGATAAGAGTCCAAATAAAAAAAATAAAAAAATTATTGATGATTTCGTATTTTACTTAATGGTTTAATTATAATTGAATCGCCAGTTCGATCCAATTCAATCTAATTTAGTTACTTCATACGGCTAATTTCTAAATCAATCTGAGAAACCAAATACCAGGTTTCTGTTTCTTTACCCAACCCATTATACTGCAAAATCCAACCCAAGCTGCATTTGTGCTCCAATTGGCTCGGCTTTCAAGTTTATGGGTATTTTGCACAAATCACAATGCAAGAGTTTCAGCTACCTCAACTCAAGTTACTCAACTCTGGGTCGATTTATTTCTGGCCCTAGGATGAATTCACCTTGGACATGATCACGAAGCCTTTTAAAAATATGCAATATTCAACTGACAGAACAAGACTTCCAGTATCTCTGAAATCTTTTTAGTAACATTATTGATGCATTTTCGGATTCTTTGGATTGCTTCAAGTAAACTATCTTCAAGCATTGAATGAACAATATAAATTCTTGTTGGTGTTTTGAATGAAATGTTACCAATTTATGTTCACCACAAATTGTAGTTGGTCGCATAATCAGCTATGACATCAAGGGCCATATTTGAGTGGTCATTTGTTCTTACAACTACGGCTAATTGGAGAATTATTGATTCAAATACTTAGCCAGAGTGAGTTGCATATTATTCATTATCTAAACTATATTTCTTTGAAGAAGATGAGTTATATTCTTCCCCAATTGGTTCTATGATATACTATGTTCTAGGATGATAATTTTTGTAGTCTTGCTTACGGATTTGTTTGAATTCATAAAGAAGATGCAAACTGACAAACCAAAAAAGTTGAGCAGCACTGAAATGGTCGGTTGCAGCTTTCAATTTGATTTTTTCCCCCTTTTCTTTTGGTATATGTTTTCACCTGTCAGAACTGAAATCTAGACTGGATACAGTTGTTAGCAACTCTTTTGCAACAAGTAGGAAATTCATAATTTGAGAGGATTTCAGCTTCTTAGCACGCTTGCACTAATAAATCGAGAACCCATCTCAAATTGGTATTCTGGTTCTTATATTCAAAGTAATATGACACTATAGTTAACAATTATTATATCACTTATCATCTTATCTCATTATGCAATTCCAAATTACTATTCTTGACCAGTGTTTGAGGTGTTCTCATTGAGGATGATGCTTAAAATGTTTTACGCTCCTTTTTTCTTGTAAGGATGAACAAATCTCCCAATTCTGATGTGAACAAGGCCAGGTCGAAGGAACTCAAGCAGCAGCGTGCCTCATCTCTTGTAGTAACAGTAGAATCTTGTTCACTTTATTTGGATGATATTTGTATTCCGAATTGTCCCAAGCTGTTGTCTACCTGCTTAAGCACCATGTTCAAGTCAAGTTAATTGGGCTTGACCTCTGCTTGTTTCGAAGTTGTCAACAAATATTTGGTTGACTCAGGGATTATCGGTCAAAATTTAGGCTGCTTTTCATATTCTGCTTCGTCTTTTAGAATACTTAATCAATTTTTAACGCCGCTTATAGTAGATTTATTATAGAGTTTTATGGTATATTTTCAGCATGCGACGCTTAAAATTATAGTATATGTCACATCCTCCTACAATCAATCAATCTTTATTTAAGAGTAATCATGACCATTTAGCATTAAGTCTTTTAATTAAGGGATTGGCTTGTCAATTGAAGCCTTAGTTGACCATGCATTATCATGCTAAATTATCCAAAGGATGCTCTTCTGATTAAATATAAGAAAACATATAACATGAACAAGTGTGTCCCCTATAATAATAATGTTCCATTTCAATGAACTCTACATCAAATATTACCTTATTGATGCTATAATGAGTTAACATTTACGAAGAAAGTAATTATACATTTGAAGAGCAGATGAGCTCCCACTCTCTCTGCCCATTTTCAGTTTAATAATGTCCACTTTTATGCCACCATACAATAGTCTGACAAAAAATTCAGAGCAGTCGCCTCGGGCGGTAGCAATTCTAATTCTTCCGCTTATTCTAGACAGGAAGTTGGCGCGAAACTTTGCGACAACAATAGTATTAACAAAGGGAAACCAACAGGAAGAAGAAACAAACCCATCAGAAAGCTGAATGATGAGAACAAGACCCACCTGTGATGGGGTAGAAAAATGAGAAGTCTTTGGAAATTTTATAGAACTCTAATTTCTCATGATTGTTTAACTAAGATGTATTGATAGAAGACAATAGTTAAATATGATAAATACAATTTCAAAGATCACCAATTAGAGGAAGGTTTGACGAGTTAATAAATAAATCATCAGACAGCTACGATGAGTCGAATAATACTATTTATTAAGCGTTTAACTCATTAAATATGTATTTTTTAAGTTTTAACATATTTAAAAATTTATTCATAAGAGTATTTTAAAGGTTAGAACATAACTAAACCTTAAAAGAAAATATTCAATCTGTTAAAAATTAGAAGCGTCCCCGCCATTTTCAGAATTAACCCCAGTGATGGAAGAATGATTTTGGGCACATAGTCTGCAAGAGTAAGTAGGAGAACATGGTGCACAGTCAAAGCTAGGGGCTGACCATCTCGGGCTTGAAGAATTCAGTCAAAATGTCTAGTCTTGGCAGCGGCAAGATCTAAGCAAACAAAAAAACCTGCAAACTGTATGCCACATTGTGTAATTTAATTATTATTATTATTATAATCATTAATATAAGGCTCAGCATTTATATGTTTTATATCGTTCATATCATGTCTTGTATATTTTAGTAAGTGGGTTGGCCTGCGAGGAGCGTCTTCGTCTTCATATAACCAGACTGGAATGGAGTGGTCCAGCCTTTCACACGTGAAGACGCTCCTTCCTGCAATAATAATCACGTGTGTTATCAAACACTCATCAATACTTTTCTTGGCTTTGCCCAAGCTCAGGCCCAAGCTTTTCCCCTTCTAAATCTCTTGTGCATTAGTGGGTCCTTTTCATACATTTTGTTTATTTTGTTGCAACTTGGATTAACCATTATTAATTACTCTTACTTGCTTCTCTGCCATAGCCTTCTATATGGGCAAGAAAGAAAATCGACCTGTAAACAGTCTCAGAATCACTGGACCACCATAGCCAAGTGGGATGCGCATCATGATATGGTAATATTATTCATTGATTATAAATCCTTATTGTCGTATTAGATCTTTCATTATCAACATATTAACTCAGTTCAAATGGTATCTAATAATTATTTAGAGTTATGTCTATATGCCATGGTTCCAAAATTTATCCTTTTAAACACCAATAGAATTACAATAGTTGGAGACGAAATGAAAACTAATCATTGATAATTCTAAAAATCTCTTAGAAACGTCTCTTATAGTCATTCAGTTTGAATGCTACACGAAAAACATAAATTAGATGACAAAATGGGAAATAAATCAAAAAAAAAAACAATAACTTAATTGAATTTATTTTGATAATGTGAAGAGTTGATCTGAGTTAGTGGAGTAGTGAAATTGGGTTATGCGTTCAGTAGAATTCTAGCTCAATCTTACTGAAATCGAATAGGAGATTCTGATCAGAAAAATATTTAAAAAGGGCAATAAGGAATTGAGAGAGAAGACAGATAACAACAAAGAACAATTCAGTAATCTATTAAACATCATCTGTCAGGGCAACAGAATTCACCATTTATTTTTGTAAGAAGAGTAATATTCCTTATCTGACTCTTTCAAGTGTTAAATGAGATGGCGTTTCACCTATTATATTCACAGTCCAGTTTTTGGATCTTGCGTCCTCTTCATTTCTCAGTTTCTATATTCAATTGCTCATTAAACAAACGAATAAAGGCCAGAACCTCCTGCTCCTTAAACAAAATTATAACAATAATAAATCACTTTATGACATCCTTCGAGGGGTTCTTGCTGCTCAATCAAATTCATGACTTCTCATTAATCTAATAAAGTTTTAGGTAATCCAATTGTCCAATAAGGTAGAAGCCTTACAAAGTTGCAGTTATTCTCAAAAGCCTAGGTGTTGCAGGCAATAAAAAAAATGAGAGCATAGACTATGTTAATAACATATTTAAAATCTGAGAAAAATTAAATAAGAATACTTTTATTATGTTTGGACCATCATTGAAACATATGTATACAATATCATTACACTTGTTTACAATGCCCAAATAAAATACTACAAGGCAAGTATACGCTCAACTTGTATATTTACATTCAATAATATTTATCCTATAGTTTACTAATTCCTACTATATATTTTCAAGTTCATGAGACTTAGTTGAATTTGAAAATTTATATCCAATTTTATCGAAGTGGGTTTAATGTTTGGTCAATGTTTTAATCAAATCTGAAGATTGTTGATTCCCAATTTAACCTAATATTTATAATGTTAAAATTCAAAAATAATAATGTTATGGGTATAAAATCTGTATTCCAACTGTGATATGATATAATGTGAGTGGTAAATTAAATTTATCAATATTTATTATTATAATTTTCATATATTTATATTACTACTTATATGATGTCACATCAGTTGGGAACTAAGTTTGGGATACAAACTTTGTACCCATATCTTTATTCATTTAAAAAAGACCATTCTTTATTAAAATTATGATATGTTATTAATAAATAATTTAAAGAGACAACTCGTAAATCGTTAGATATAAATATTTTTAGGCGTGAAAATTACATGACATGCATGTCACATGCTTGAGTTTACAATTCGTACACATAATGGGCAAGAGTAAACCATTTACTTGTTACTTTTCCACATAATTGAGTTAATTGAATTTCAATTAACTAGGCTTATATTCGGCCAAAAGTCATTAGCTGTTCACATATATAGACAGATTCTTGGAAATTTTACAGATATCATACGAAAAGAGATCATTGTTTTGACAAGAGAAGAAAAAGAAGATTAAGAGTGAACATGCCCTATCTTGATGGGAAGAGGGAAGTGCACATTTTTGTGAAACAACAGAAAATGGGTCATGACTCATGGCAGGTAGCAGCCAGGATCAGGGTCATGGCCATGCCAAGCCAAGGCGTGGACAAGACAAGTAAGGGACATTTCTAAATTTCTTGTACGGGAAAAATGTTTTTGCCATTTCCTCCTACAATGACTTTCGCTACCAATTTCTTTTATTTTTCCATATTACTTTATCTCATCCACAAAAGCAGAAATTGGTACCACTAAATTTGAGAGATTATGTTGAACACAAATATGGGTTATTGTAGAGATTATATATCAAAGGAAAATAACACTTTATTTTATTTTTTTCTTCGAATATATCATATTATAACGTTATGTCAATTTTTATAAATAACGTTTATGGATATGGTTATGATGTATTAGATGCACTAGTTTTGTATAAAAGTTGTAAATGTGTAAATGAAACTTATAAATGCCTGTATAAAACTTGTAAATGACAAAAAAAACTAATAAACTTTTTTTTTTTTTTTTTAAATCAAGGTGTCCGAGCTAACTTACGTGCATCATGACTAACCTTCGGGGGAGACTAGCGCAACCACAACCCATTGTCACGGCCTCTCACTTAAATCATAATTCTCATGGGAGACTAGAGCAATCACAATTCACTATCATGGCCTTCCATTTAAATCACGATCCTCGAGGGAGACTAGCGCAACCACAATCTATTGTCATGACCTCCCAGATATCTCATTGTTGGTCTTACCTTCTTAATCCTGCGTCGCCTTACCACTTGGACTAAACCATTATGGGACTTAGTTTTTTTTTTTTTAATTTAATTTTATATACCATTTGATAGCAGTTCATTTTCTAATTTAATGGTGAAAAGAACTGCTGAGTTGGCATAAAAAAACTACCTTTTAATACATATTTTTCACTCATAAATTGTAGTAAATCAATAACTATCAAATGGTATGTAAAATTAAATTAAACAAAATAAGTATCAACGGCTTGACCTTTTATATAAACGATTGGACTATTATAACTTAATATTTTGACACTATTTCTTAACCATCAGTTTAATCTAATCTAGTGGTTGAGAGATGAAAGATACAATATGGGTTTTTAAATGCAAACACAACAATTATTTTAACTATTTGATTTGATCAAATCGATGATTAAGAAATAGTGTCAAAATATTAAGCTAAAAAATTAAGTTACAATAGTCTAATCATAAATAAATATATATGCATATATTTATAGGCTCATATTATTAGGATTTATTTTTTTGATTTAAATGTATATACTATTTGATAATTGTTAATTTATAATCTAACGAAAGAAAAAGAGTTGACATGGAAAAAATCACCTTTTAATTTTTGTTCCTACCGTGAAGTATTGTAAATGAACGACTATCAAATAGTATCTAAAATTAAGTAAAAAAAAAAAGTCCCAATAGCCTGTCCTATAGTTATAATTTTTTTGTAAGTATTTATAAGTTTTATTTTATATATGTTTACGAATTTTATCGGTTGGTTCACAACTTTTATATAAAAGGAAATATATCATAATATGATCTTTAGTTTATTAAAAAAATTAGCATTTTGAGTATTTAAGTGTATTGTTATTATAGTAAACTTTTAAATAATGAAATAAATGATCCAATTCCTAAAAAACGAAAGGAAAGAAAAGAAGAGAAGAAAGAAATACCAAATAAAACAAAAGGAAAAAATATCTTACTTTAGTGAAACCTTAGAGCAAAAGTTACCATGCGACAGCTGTCGCGAGTTAAAGGTATAATCAGAAATAAAATAAGCATCTAATAAATATGCAAAACAAGAAATAATACGAGAATCTCCCAACATTTGGAGAAATATTTGGCCTTGCTTTGTATATACCACAACGTTAACAGCGTATAACCGCTGAATAACGCCTCTCTGTATCTCATCCGCTTGTTTTGGCGGCACTAAACCCGCTGCTCTCACTCACCCATCCACTCTTGGCTCACCCTTTTATCTCATCAACGTGTGCTCAGCAGTTAAAAATCCTTCAAATACCCATGTCCTGTTTTGCCTTTTGATGCTCATTTTCTCAAAGTTTTTGAGTCTTGACAGGTTGAGTGAGGGAGTGGGGAGAGTGGACAGCTATGGGGGATTTTGATCGTTCATTTTCTTTGTCTAATCTCATGTGTCAAGAAGATGAAGAACCGTTCTTGGTTCTGGAAACAGAGGACTCTGAGAAGGATTGTGTCGACTACAAGTATTGTGTTTTCGGAAATGACGATGAGGAGTATGAGAAGTACGTGGAGAAGTTGTTGCTTGATAAAATCACCAATCTTGGATCCAAAAGCTGTGTCTCCGATGATTATTCTCCCAGGAGCCAAAGCTGGCTAAAATGTGCTCGTTTGGATGCTGTTGAATGGATACTTAATGTATATACATATTTTTTCCTTTTAAAGCTCTTTCTTTCATTTTATTGTGGTTTTTTTTTAATTGGTTTTCGGGTTTTAGTTCATAGTGGTTTGTGGGTTTTCTTGATTTAGGCAAGAGCTATGTTCGGGTTCCAGTTTCATACAGCTTATCTTTCTGTGGACTATTTTGATCGGTTTCTCTCAAAGCGATCCATTGCCGTAAGCAACTCTGACTTTTCCATATATTGGTTGAGAAAATTAGGAAGCTTTCATTTTATATATTCTGGTTTAAAACGATAACATTGATGTGTGTGTTTATGCTGATTTGCGGATGTAATATAGGATGGAAAATTATGGGCTATTCGGTTGCTATCTGTGGCATGTCTGTCATTGGCTGCAAAGATGGAGGAATGTGAAGTACCAACCTTATCAGAATTTAAAGTAGAAAATTTTGATTTTGAGAACAAGGTGATTCAGAGAATGGAACTGTTAGTGTTGAACACATTGGAGTGGAAAATGGGTTCAACTACTCCTTTTGTTTTTTTACACTACTTCATTACTAAATTTTGCGGTGAATGTAGACCCAAAAATTTGTTCTTTAAAGCTGTGGAACTTGTTATGACTATAACAAAAGGTAATTGCATTGTTGATGCTTGTCAATAGATTGGTGAATTGATTGTAGGCTTATTTATCAAGTTGGATCTTTTGGTACAGAGATTAATTTGATGGATCGTGAACCATCTATGATAGCTGCGGCTGCAGTATTAGTTGCATCTGAGTGTGAATTGACAAAGGAAACAATGGAGTTGAAGTTGAATGTGATCTCATCATTGGGTTCTCCTGAAATTGTAAGTTTCCTTGCTTGAATAGATCAACTTTTTTGGATTGTCAATTGCAGAATATAGCAAGGTTTTTGATGCAGAATGTTTTCTGATTGCTTTGTATATTTCACTGCTACAGGAAGGTATATATTCTTGTTACATTCTAATGAAGAAGATTTTGATGGGAAAACTAAAGACTCCCAAGTCGGTGGTATGCCAGAATTTGTCAGCAACAAGCTCAAAAACAGTTTTGGAGAACTCTTCTTTAACCTCTGGTGCTGCCACTAAAAGAAGACTTACATACAATGAATCTGATGAAAATAGCCTATCCAAGAAAACCTGTCGGCCATAGTTAGTGGAATTTGATATTTTGGTTTATAGGATCCTTTTTTTCTCTGGATATTGATTCCTGCTATTAGATTTGATTATAGGTCTAATGAGTGTTATTGCCATCTTATAGTATGATTTGAAGTTTATGACTGGGATTTCATTTTCCAATACTAAACAAAAGTTTCCGCTAGTGACAACCAAGAAGATAAAGAAAAGGGATAGTAAATAAATAAAAAGGATGTAACTTTAGCCTACAGTGAGAAGTAAGAAGCTGACCGAAGTTCAGAAACCATCAGTGGGGAGGAGCGGCCAAGAGTGCAAGGTCATCAAAGACTTTTTGTCAATAGTAATTCTTTAATAGTGTTTGCTTTTAATGAATGCTCTACTATCTTACCACACTTTCTAGTTTGTTTTGTTGTATTTCTTTTTCCTTTTTTCTTTTTATTGGTCGTGATAGAATATTTATCTATGTTTATATCACTTGCAACCCTACGTTTTGATGGGGGCTTGGGATGCTTCCCATGTCTTTCAAAAGGCTGAAAGCCATGAGGAATGAAGAATTGTTTTTGTTTGATTTGATACATCTTTGTTGCATTTGGGCCACTGAAAAAAGTTTGTAAAGGTGAGCGTGATTAGATTTGCCTGGAATATAGGAGGTTCCTTTTGATTAATGGGAAGCACCTTTTTACTGTTCCTATTGCACTGTGTTTGGGGTCATAAAGCCCCAAAAGATCCTTTTGTCAATCCAGGGCTTATCTTCTCTGCTGATTATAATGCAATTGAAATCCTCTGAGATGATGTTATAATGCTTGATTAGATTGTCTACCATCTCAATCTTAGAGACACATTATGTTAAATCCCAGCGCATATATGAAGTTTGTTCCTAAAAGATAAGACCACATTGTCACTTGTAATATAAAAGTCTTTTCTCCTGTTCTGTGATTAGTGATCATCCGAAATAAGCCACAACCCCATTACCAACATTCTTATAGTAATTAAAGGTAAATTTCTTAAAGTTGCTAACTAATGCACCTTAATTAGGTCATTCTATTGAACAATATAGAAAGTGAATAATGAAGATATTTACTTCCTTTCCTTGATGTTGTAGGACCCCTCCCAGCTTCATCAAATTAGGAGCCTTTGTTTTGGGGGAAAGTGGGTGGATAGGGGTAATAAGATTCATAGCAAAACGTTGTCAGAGGGCTCCACCCTTCCACATGCCTTCATGGGGTTCTTAGGATATCCAGTCTGGCATCGTACAACATTGTATTTTGGCCTCCAGTAAGTACCATCCATGCTCGTATGCAGGACACGGTCCATTCTCCTTGAGCAGCATATACCTGTTTTTCAGCAGTCATATCAAAGTGTTTCACTGGTCCACCAGATTGAAATTGTTTAGCATGTATGACAATCTCCCGTTTAAGATTTATTATCAAGGTTGCACATGTTATGTTTCATATTTCCGAGCCAACAATTCTCAAGGAAAGAGCAAGATAATCCTTCGGTTCTAGGTCTCTTTTTCTAACATATATGCAACATAAGAGCAAATGTTGTTCCGTTATATCAATGATAATTGGGCTGCGAGGATTAACTGGATTATATGCATTTTCACTTCTAGATAATCTCTAGCTGATTTGATATGAAGATATGCATCTGTACATATAAAGAGATTGAAATTTAGCTTATCTTAAGCAAAATCAACTGTATCTGAATTTGCAAACAGGAGAGCATGGTAGATTTATCCCAAATTTGCAAAAAGCTGGCCACAGGAGGAAATGGAATGCGCCTGCTGGTATTGACAAATAATTCAAAACAAAATAGACGCCGTGTTAGAATGAAAAATGGCAAGTGCAAGAACATCTGATTCAAGCGTGTTAAATTTGATTAGGAGAGTTGTGACAGGATAGTGTCCAATCTGTAGAATTTGTTGACAACTTGCTTGAAATTTATGATGGTCAAGATGGTGACACCAAGACGACTGACGTTTATTATTTTCCATGGCTCTTAGGTACAACTATGCTTTCATAATGCATTGCATCTCTCACTTAGATAAGCTCAAAGTTGTGACTCATCACATCCATCCACATCGAATAGTAAGAGCTTCCTTGTGCTGCTATGAGAACAATCATTTCTATTATTTTTGTTATTCGGGTAAACTGAGTTGGACATCATTCTCTCTAGTGACAGTAAAGAAGGACCAGATGTAAATTTCTTTTTGCTTGGCAACCAAAAGTTACTTTGACTAGGGCTGTCCTAACATGTTTTCTTATTGAAGGAAATAATTCCATACCTGGTTGCTTTTCCTTCTTTTCTTTATTAAATTTAATTATGTGTCTACCTATAAAAGCTTCACCAGTAGTCACCAGTAGCTATAGTAATCCTTTATACCACTTTCCTATCAAATTATCCCACTTTCCTAAAATTGAAGATATAATTATTTTTTCTTTCTAAAATTATTAATAACAATGAAATCCAATTTTGGGTGAATATAAAAATCTTAATATTATAAGTTTACCTTTACTTAAAAATCACTCGTACAATTTGATTGGCATTGAAGTAGGTCATGGGTGTTTCTCTTTTACACAAATAATTGGGTCAGTAAAAGAGATTTGGTCCACTAAGCCGAGCCCAGACAAGGGTCCACTAAACCAACCCTGAAATGGGTCCAGTTGACTTGGGCCGGATCTTGTGCCCAAAAAGCTTAACAGCATTAAGCGCGACGAACCAATTTGAAATTTTAAGATATTCAAAGCTACACATGGTGGGTTTTCACTTACGGTAACAATCCAATCACAGTTGTAGAACGGAAAAAATCTCAAGAGTCAAACATTTTGACTCTTCTTTTCTTGGACTGTCATCTAAAACTTTATCACAAGATGTAACTTTATCATCCTCGAGTTTGATTAATCGATTTGTCCATTTCTCCCTCCCCTGAATTCAGAAAACAGAAACACTTTCAAAAATCACCGAAGACACTCCGTTACCCGATGGAGAAGCGGCTACGTTCATCACTACAATCTTCAGCCGAAGAATTCCTAATCTCGGCCACAAAACAATCCCTCAAATCATCCAAACAGACGTTGAAAACCCTAATTCACTCCATAAACACTTCAAATTTAACCAGTTCTTTACCGCTCTCTCTACAAAATTCGATCTCTCAAGCAATTCAATCCTTGAAGAATAAAACAGAACTCGACCCCGCCAAGTCCCCTCCGATAAAGCGGCTCCGGAGATCTTCTAGAACCGTGAAAGAATCAAATCTAGATGACGACGTCAATGGTAATGGTAATGATAATAATGCGATTGAAAGGGAACAGAAAATCTTCGAAAAGCTTCAGATTTATGCCCATGTAGCGTTATTGTGTAGTAATCATCCGAACCGCCTATTCTTATCATCGGATTTGTTGCTAGCTGTACAGTTGTTGCACGATAATCTGATTCTTTTCGAGTCGGATTCGGTTTTGTGTCTGGAGATTGCGAGCTTATGCGAGAACTGGTGGAAGGACGATCTGGCGGGGAAAGAGATGCTGATTACTCAGTTTTTGCCGTTCCTGGTTTCGCGGTCACTGACTTTGAAGAAGAAAGTTGATGTGCATAGAGTTTACAGTCTTCGTGAGGCGTTTGCGTTGTTTGATTTTGACGATGAGAGTATTGAAGATTTGAAATTGTTGTTAATTCGTTGCTTGATTTCTCCTTTGTATTTGAAGACCGAGGATGGGAGGAAATTTCTGTCGTTTATGTTTGGATTAAGCAGGCAAGTGTTGAAAGAAGCGCTGGCGATGATAAAGTCACAGATTGCTTTTGGGAGAAAGTCGATTTTGGAGGCTTATGGAGATGTATTGTTCAGGGCCTGGAAAGGAGTTGAAGAGCGGTTCAGAGAGGAGATTGAAGATGGGTTTTTGCAGGGTTTGGTTGAAGGGGCAATAAATGCAAAGTCTCAGGGTTTTGCAGCTTCTATTAGGAGGATTCTGGGGGGTTTTATTAATCAGAGAACTATTAATGGAGTCGAGAAGATGCTTTTTAAGTTAGCCGAGCCTGTGTTATTTCGGTCGCTTCAGGTGAGTTGTTGTTTTTTGGTTAATAATTGGGTTCTGAAGTCTAAGTTTTCGTTGAATTGTTTGATGCATTTGTTACTCTGATTATTGTCTTACATTATGGTATTTTTTTGGTTTATTGCAAATTGTTCTCTATTTTTGGGTCTAAAATTTGATCTGCTAGTTGCATGTTGTTTAAGGAAGGCAATGCAGTTTATTGTAGGAAGAATAAGGCTACTTCAGTTCATGGACATCTTTTTCAGGGTTAGATAGCAGATACTCCGGTTACATTTGGTACGCCTTCGGCAGTGCTTTTATAATTGCTCAAGTGTTTAGTCTAAGTGCACGTTGGCAGTTGGTGTACAACTCCCTTGACCAATTAATGTCTTGGAGACAAATTTCATTTGCTTTCTGCAGTCACTTCTATGTCATTTATTGCTTAAAAGTTAGGAAGAATATTGCATTTCAGCATATAGTGATATCCAAATGTAGACTGCTGAGAATGAATTGTCTTATGTTTTTTCATACAAGTGACTGACACATTGGGCAATGCTGTCGTGTCCCCAATGTGTACAACTATTTTCAATAGGAGATGGCTAAAATCCAAAACTTAACATGTTTCCTTTCATATACCTGTTTATTATTCATTTGTTTTGCTTGAGTTTGATCATTGCATGCTGCTTGTTTCTTTAACAGGTTGCAAATTCAAATGTTCGTCATAATGCACTTCATCTTCTTTTGGATTTTTTTCCTCTTGAAGATCCTGATGCCACAAAAGAGGTTAAAGATACACTGCTTGACAGACAGTTCTTTATATTGGAAAAATTACTCATGGATGATTGTCCAGATGTGAGGATTGTTGCAGTGGAGGGTTGTTGCCGTATACTTCATTTATATTGGGAAGTTATTCCTTCATCAACCATTACAAAGATAATTACAAAAATTTTTGATGAGATTTCTCATGACATTTGCAATGAGGTTAGAGTTTCCACTGTGAATGGCATCATTTATTTGCTTGGAAACCCTTATTCTCATGAAGTACTTAAAGTGCTTCTACCGAGATTGGGGCATTTGATGCAAGATAATGTTCTTTCTGTGAGACTTGCTCTGGCAGATCTCCTCCTGCTTCTACGAGATATTCGAAATTTCCAGTTTAATAAGGTATTCGGTGTTTTATAATTTTTTTCAACATCTGATGCCTTTCTCTATGATATTTGCTTGATGTTTTTCTTTTATTATTCTGCAGGTAGTGGGCTTAGATGTCTTGCTATCTACGCTTGCAACAGATCAATCTCAGGTTGCTCAGAAAATTACAAGACTGCTAATGCCGTCATACTTCCCTACAAGAGTGAATATTGAAGAGGCATGCAATCGGTGTGTAACACTCATGAAAAGGTCTCCTATGGCTGGTGCAAGATTTTGTCAATTTTCTGTTTCAGAAGGGGCACCTCTCAATTCTCTCATGGAACTTGTTAGAGTATTCATCACTTTGATCTTGTCCCCTGGTAAGCTGGATGCAGATCTGATTGAGAGTTTACTTGTTGCTGTTGCCCACCTTTGTAACGGTGTAGCAAGTGAGCCATGTTACAGGAACACTCTTAAAGAGTTGTTTGTCAGTGATACAGTGAAGTGTTTGTTTGATGCTGCATCTACCAGTTGTGCTCAATCTTCTGTATTTGAAATTGTTTCCACCCTTTCTACTAATAATGTAGCTATTCTTCTTGAAGATTGCATGAGCCTTGTTTGTAATTGTAGGGGTTTATCTGAAGACAAGGAAAGGCAAGCTGAAGTAAAGTCTGCACACAAGTTATTGCTATCTTCTAATGCCGTAGAGGATATGTTTGAAGCTCTAACTATTGTTTTGCAAAAGGCTGCCTATCGTTGCCATGTGAAATTTGACACTGAAGTACCCAAGCAGAGTTTTTCCTCTACAAAAAGAAAGAAATCTAAGTCCACAGTCAAAATTTCTGGTAAGTGGAAATATGTAAGTGGGAAAAAATCATCAAGTTTTGAGGAGGATTATTCAACTGCTGTAGGAATATCCTGGCAAATAAAAGACCTGCTTACCTCTGAGGACTTCAGGAAAGCCATATTAGGATCTCAAAATCTAGAGCTCTTGTTTTCTTCCCTAAAAGTCATTTCTGAGGCCAGTGTTGTGCATTGCATGTGTTATGAGTATATGGATGCATATCCTGTTTTGGCTTATACAACTCTTGCTCTGCAAATGACTCTTCAAAATATTGGCATAAGTACTACAAAGGACTCTGGTTCCAAGAGGAATGATAAGCCTGAATCTTCAAGATCAATTTCGGAGGTAAGTGGTATTCTTTTATCTGTTCTCTTGAACTTCATACTCGTTATGGTAAAGTTCACTTAACGTGAATTAACTTTATTTTGCTTTTTGCTCCAACCTCAGGAGATTCTTATGTGGAACTATTTTCATATTACTTTTTAAAGACTTGCTTATATTGAAATTGCATGCTTGTTTACTACTTTACTAGGGTGTTTTTTCTTTGTCAATCATTAAGGAAATTTCTATTATACAACATGAGTCTTTCTCCGTTTGAAATGGTTATATTTTACATTCTAAACTGAAAAAGGTTTTTCTGTACATATGAATTGGCTATTGAATCAATCTTCTGAATTTTAGACCATTTAAACATAATTTTGAAAGAGTGTCTGGACCTCTTTTTGTTAGTTTTCAAAAACTTGCCAAAGTACATGGGCCTCCCTTGACGTTTGGTGGCTCCAAAGAAGCCAACCCAGTGTATCTCTGTATGACTCATGCAAAGCTGGTGATTAACTCAGCATTGGCAAGTTACTGGTAGCTCACATTTATCTTATAAGCATATGATTCTTCAGAATCTGATATAATTCTTTTTTCTTTGTCTCTCGCGTGAAGCTACAATTTCAGTTGTTATTGTTTGCATTATAGTGGTTATCCAGTTAACCAAGTCATCATAATTCTTGCAGTTTGAGTTATAGTTAAAAATTACTTTTAAACTAGAGTGAGACCTTGTCATTGTGTACTTGTATAAATAACAGTATTATGGAAGTTACAAAATTCATACTAGGTCATAACAAGGGCTTTGATTATTGTAAGAAGCTGTGCTTTGAAACCGCAACAATACGTTTGTCACTGTTATCAAGGAAACCTCAGCTTTTATTTGCTTATAGGAAAACTGTCACTGACGAATCCCAGTTTTCTGTCTTTYTTTTTTTCCCTTTTCGCAGACAGTGATTGACCAGGCAATGGATCACCTGCTTAACTGTGCAGACAAATTGTTTGAAGCAGGTGATTCTGGAATCTCTGGCAAATCTTCTTCAAATTCTAGGCATAAAAAAAGCAAGATGGTTCAAACTCGTAGACAAAAGCTAAGAGAAACTCAAATGGATGTCTCCAGCTCTAGAGATGATGGTAAGTGATTACGGTGCAACCAAAAATCCACAGATCACCTATATGCATGCTTAAATACGGAAGTTCAGTGTTTTCATGTCATCTGCTGAGAAGTGCTTTTGACACCACAGTTAATTATGGCTTGATGCTAAATGGAAATATCCTTTATTTACTTCCACAGTAAAGTTTGACTTTCAGATAACTTGTCTGGATATTGATAGATAGATAGAAATTGGTTCCCATTCATACTGGTATCAGGTCCACTGGATTTGGATTTTTTTTTTTTTTTTTTCCTGAGTGATATAAATTTGTCACTTTTCTTCCCTAGACATTTACGGTCCAAACTTGTTGAAGGCACTAGCATAACTTGTATCTAGAGAACTAACCAGCCAGCTGTAGATGGAGCAGATAAATAGTCAATGTAGCTTTCAGGATTACTAGAATGGTTATGTAATGATACTTATAATGTGCATGCGCTCATTATCTATGGTGGCTCCAGTAGATATACGGTTTGGAATATCATTTTGTTTGCTTTGACAAGAAACAGAGCTTTGGTTTCCCTACGAGAATCTAGAATGCTAGTCAAGAGAGGTCGTATAAGTCCTCAAATTTTAGTTATTGATCTATAAAAAATAATTTTGATTTTCTTTTATATATCATGTGAAGGAGACCAAATTTTTACTACTCGACTGAAAAGGCAAGTGAGGAAATCACTTTCGTTAATCCTAATAAGCTTGCTTTCATTAAGCAATCCCTTGACCCAAAAAACTAAACTATCATGTAAGGACCAAAGTAATAATAATAAGCTCTCTTACATTTGCATTGAGAACCTTGGTGGTTGTCAAGCAATCAAGTTATTAACATTCTAATTCCTGACCGCTGTAGTTTGGGAACATGATTACTGAAGAGAGGTAATTTATAAGTTTTTAAGCACCTAATGTGACAATTTGGACCAGTTTTCAGTAAGTTGCTTTTTATATTTATGAGCTCATAAGATATTGTTCAAAATGTTCCATGGTTTCCCTTACTTTGTACATTTGTGATTCTTATTACTGAAAACTATAGTCCTAAACCGTTCATGCAGGATCTGTCTCCACCAGACAAAAGATAACATTGAATAAAGTGAAGATGCTTACTACAGTTCTCAAGTTCATTGTTGATTCCACCGCATTGGGATTTGTTTCTCACCTTCAAAGAAGGTGCTTTAAGTTTGCATCAGCTTATTTACAATACATTACCTCTGCTTTCGCTCAACAGTCTGGAGATAGGTTGCAGATTAAGGATGGAGATTTAAAAGAAATTATTTTGTGTCTGAAGATCTCATTTAGCTATGCAGCCAAGTTAATCAATCAAGTCCTCAGAGAGAGCAGTGAAGTTTCGCAAACCCCTATAGAAGCTTTTGATCTCGTGAATGACATGCTTGATCTGGTGAGCTCAATTGAATTGTACGTGGGTTCTAGTTATGCTGCACGGTTTGTTGTAGCAGCAAAGCCTTGGTTGCCTGATCTTATTCTGGCATTAGGATCATGGTGCATATTCAATCAGAGTAAAGCAGAAGGGATGCGTTTTTCTACATCTGATAAAATCAAATTCCATTTTCCATCATGGCTGTTAATTTTGGCCAAGACTGAGCCTGATGAAATAGGTAAAAGTGGTTCAGAAGAAGATGGCACTAGGATCTCTGAAGCCAAGGAATTTCCCGAGTTTAAGAAACTTATGGGAATGATAGTTTCATTGTTGAAAGGAATTCCCAGAATAATGGATGCAGTTGGGTTCATTTTCTTGACTGGCTCAATAGTTGGGCTGGAAAAGAATGACTTTGATTTGGTGTTGGGACTTCTACACTTTGTTTGTGCAAAGTTAGTAGGACTTGATGAAAAAGAGTGGAGTGGGCTTGATATGATGCTGGTTTCTCTACCTGAAATATATCCTCGACTAGAGAAAGAAATTGAAGAGCAAAGTGAAGAAGATGAAAGGCACAAACTAAATAGTGCGAGGGCTTTGCTCGAGCCTGTTTGGATGTATCATGTTTATGAAACTGAGAGGTTCTCTATGATGGAAGAAGAGATGGAATGTTGAATAAGCGAAGTGTTCTGTCACAATTTTGAATGTCAGAATCTGTGAGGGGAAAATGTCCCCACTGTACATAATTTTTGTATTTAGCTAACTAATGAGAATAACATTCCTTGTTCTTTGTAGCTAGAAGTTCCTCTCTGCTTAATGTGGCTGGAGAGTAACAGCTTCCTAGGAAGCAGAATATTCCGTAAACTAAACAAGACGATCCCTATCTCCCGGCCATCTAGTCTCTACTCAATTTATAAGCTACTGTTACTTGATTGACTATTGTACGAGAATAAGATCTTCTGTCAAACATTTTTCTGATATTTTTCTTCACCTAGATAGAGATACAGAACTTAAAAAAGGGGAAAAAGTCACCACTAGAAAGAAATAGTTACATGTGCTATAATTCTTACAAAGAAGAACAGCAGAAATTTCTCTCAGAATTTTAATTAAAGATATATTTATTTTCGATCATATGTTTATATAAATAATGAGTAATGTTAGTGTTAACGTTTTTGGGTTTGGACCTATGTTGATATTGCACTGCTGGGCCGGTATCTCAATGGTCTTTTTGCACTGTTCACTCTAGGGGTCTTCTTCCCCAAATTGAGTCGGATACCTGCAAGGCACTCCAATGCCTACTGGCTTTATTTATATTTAGACAAGAAATAGGAGTTTGGATGAATACTTTATGTCATCTCCTATTGGCCTTTGTTTTATTTCCTTAATGGTCTAGGTCTCCTCCCCTTTTTCCGGGCTGCATCTAACTTACTTCTTCATTTGTTTTTCATTATACTGTTCTTTTTTGTGTCTCCAGTGTTCTTCTCATATCTCCTCTTCTAGATACCTACTATTTCATGCAGGAGCCAATTTTCTCTTCCAGTTGTCCCGTCTATTTGCCTTTTTTTTTTTTTTTTTCCAAGTTTGAGTTTTACATTTCTCTTGGGCTCTTTGGGTTCTTGGGCTTTCAATGACTTTCTCCACTAGACTTGGCCTGATTGTTTTTTCCAGTCCAATCCCATGTGGCATATTCACATGCGCCCACAGCTGCACATCCAAATTTCTGGATAATTTAATCAAGTTTAGTTTGTGACCTTTGTTAAATTCATCTACAATTGATTTGGAATTTGGATATCTATAAATCCATATGCAGTTGATGATTTTTTTTTCCAAAAAAGCCAACTGGTGCACCATTATCAAATTCTTATATTAACTCCATTCTGAAATTGAACAAAAAAATCACTAAATAATAAATTAAGGGACATAATGTAGATTTGGACATATAAAAAAATTTCCCCTCCCTAAATTCCTAAGTTAATATGAAAAATAGAAGATTTTACTTCTTTCCGTTTACACAGGAATCTTCTTTATGACAGCAGCAATGGGCATGCTTAAAAATCCAATGAATATGCAGGCAAACCATTGCGTCAAAGTGAGAGGCGTTGTACTGG
This sequence comes from Bursera cuneata, assembly GCA_026212285.1. Lineage (NCBI taxonomy): Eukaryota > Viridiplantae > Streptophyta > Magnoliopsida > Sapindales > Burseraceae > Bursera > Bursera cuneata. Next base: position 1,453 of record JANLJB010030985.1, on the reverse strand, counting down.
CAAAAGCGCCTAGAAACTCGACGATTATAATTTGGAAGAGAGCGGTCACACTCAGCACTGTCACGAAAACATAGTTATTCATAATGCCTTTGAAGACATTTATTTCTTCCATCTCGCGTGAGCTTATCTCATTGAAAACCTGCAAAACAAACCCAGAATTATATATAAGCTACAAGTTTTCCAAGAGGAATATTCCAGTTGGTTGGGGCAAGCTTACTTGCCTATGATCAAATACCATTTTATATATAGGATGAATAGAAGAAAGAACTGACACATGTATTTATTCAATCGTAGATACTGTATCAATATCTGTGTACTGGATATGTCATACAATTAGAAGATCGTATATGTTCCCGTTTAATTGTGGGGTCTCATATCAATGTGTGTATTATACACGTAACGATTGGATGGTTGCACATGCATTCATTATAGAGAATATTTAATCGAGGATAGAATTTGTCAATTACAATGGAGAGAAAGTTACCTGACAGAAGACAAAAGTGTTGAATATAAGTGTGTTCAAGATCAGGTTATCATCGAGGTCATCAAGATGAAATAATGCTTTTCCTCTTGCTTGAAGCATCCATATTACCATAAACTGATAGAAAGACTGTCCTAAGATATTCCTCCACATGACATTACTAATAAAATTCCCTCTCCTTCCAACTGGTGAACGCTTCATTAAATCATCAGTTGGAGGCTCAGTTGCCAGCGCAAGTGCTCCAAGTGTATCCATGATCATGTTGACCCACAATAGCTGAACAGCTGTGAGTGGAGCACTCCCTGAAGCATGGTTCAAAGTAAAAACATAAGCTAGAAGAAAAAACAGTTCCATAGCACCAAAATTAATAAAGTTGAATATGTAAATTAAAGGTGAAATTAGTCAAAGAATATGCTTTCTCACCTGTCAAGCAAGCCGAAGAAAAATTAACAACTAGTGCAACTACGTTAACAGTCAGCTGGAACTGTACAAATTTTTGAATGTTTATGTAAACCGAACGTCCCCATTTGGCAACTGTTGCAATTGTAGAAAAGTTATCATCCAGAATTATGACATCTGCACTCTCCTTAGCCACCTGAAATTTGAAGATTGACATTAATTACCAGAAATCGATTTTCTATTTGAAAGGAAAATATATTGAGTAAACGGATTTGTAGTACAGACCTCAGTTCCAGCAATGCCCATAGCTAGTCCAATATCTGCTTCATGAAGTGCTGGGGCATCATTTGTTCCATCACCAGTCACTGCAACCACCTCATTAAATGTAGTTCGCAAGTGCTTGACCAATGTATGTTTGTCTAGAGGYGAGGATCGAGCCATCACCTGCAAAAGCAAGTGAATATATTAAGTCCAGGAGAGATTATATGAAGTGTCTTCATTACCAATTTTTAGTGAATAGAACAAACAAAGAACCTGAATTTTGGGAATTAATTCATTCAATTCCTCCAATTT
>JANLJB010030984.1:0-33870 GCA_026212285.1 Bursera cuneata | reverse complement strand
TTTCTATTTTAAAATTTTTTAAAATTAAGGAAAAAAATTTCTTATATTAATTAAAATAAGTAGAATTTTTTTTTATTATGGAAGTATGATTTGTTTATTTTTTGTTTATTTTTTCTTTGTGTTAAAATTAAGGAAAAAAATTTCAGCAAGGGTAAATATGTAATTTTAAGGGTTAAAATTAGTAGTTGATTAGAAAAAGCAAATTTCAGGGGTCTTGTTGATTAAAATTCCAAACTTGCTTTCTGCCTGATATTAGACCAAAACATGAGGGTAGTGTTTGAAATTGTCCCATATCATAATTTATTTCAAAACACCATTTTGTTAAAAGTTATTATAACCTTTAAAAGCTTTTAAAATTTTACTTGATGGCCAAGTCCACCTAAAAAAGAATTACAACAAAAATTGAATAATTTGAATCGATTTACTTAGAATAAAATTATTACAAGTCATGATACTTGACTTTTTTTTTTTCTCTTTGATTAATTGATTATAACTATCTTATATAGTAGTTTTTTTAATCTTAAATTAAAAATTTTTTAAAAATTTAGGTAACCTTATGACATAAATTTAAATTAATTCAATTTAATTACCCTCTAAATGATTCTATTAAATTCTTATTTAATCCACATTCTAAAAATCATTATAAAAATCTCTCTTAAAATTTATTAAAAATATTTTTAAAATATATTTTATTAAAAAAAATTCTAACAGAAATAACTTGCATTCTCTTATCCTCTCTCTTGGCTTCACCAAATCCAACGAAAGAAATGGCTACAGCTACAGCTGCAGCCACTGCTTCTTCGTACCTGAGCTTCATCTCCCAGAACTCCATCACCAAAACACAAGAAGTCTCTCTCTCAAACCACTCGTTCTCCATTCTTAATCGCAGCTTCACTTCCTTATCACATTCCCATGTTCCAATCCATGTGGGTCTCAAAAACAGAAGACTCAACCATCGTTTCTCCTGCAGCGATAGTCTCTCCTCAGTCTCCTCCAACACCAGCAGCCAGTACGAGGTAACCCTTTTGCTTCAAATTCAACGCTTTTTGTTTCCTACATTCAAAATTTTTTTGATCCAGTTCTTGTTTTGTGAAAAACAATGCAGTTCTCTGATGGTTCTTCTGAGATTGAGTTGAGACTGAAGCCGGGTGGGGAGGGTATTCAGAGCTCCAAAGATGTGTTTGTTGATGCAGATGGCAGTTCCTTAACTGTCAGAGTGAAGCGCGCTGGTTCTCTTCTCACACTTATAGAGACTAATCACTTGTTTGATAAAATAAAACCTGCTGAAACAATATGGTTTGTTCAAATGTAACTTTGAGAAAAGTTCATTCTTTTGATCGGTAGAATTTTTTAGGTGTTTGATATGTGTATAAAGATTCCTACTTTTAAATGAACAGGTATATAGATGATGACGAATTGGTTATTAACCTGAAGAAGCAGGACCCAGAACTGAAATGGCCTGACATTGTGGAGTCATGGGAGTCCCTGGCAGCAGGTTCTTTGCAGCTTCTCAAAGGAACTTCGATATACCTTGTTGGGGATTCGACTGAAGTTAATGAGAAAGTGGCTCGAGAACTTGCAGTTGGTCTTGGGTATTGTTATAATTTGCTTTAGGTTTTATAGGAAAAGTTAGTGATCGGTTTCACTGGTTTAACAAGTTTAGGTTTTTTTTTTTAGCTGCCTCTACTCTCACATGTTTATGTTCCTTTCTTGCATATCTTTCTTGTGTTAGCCAATTATTCATTTATTGTATGTTATCACCTAGTTATCAAGTCTATTTTTACATCTTATTCTCTGTAGCTAATAAGGTTACCTCTCTGTTGGTTACTTGAATGCAACTGAATGCTATTAAGTGTCACAATATTGGATAATAATTCGTTGCAACACTCTATTTGTGGCTTAATCCTAATTGCAGTTGCAGACTCTGCCTATATCTATGATAATTTTATTCCTTTATGGTTCCTATTATGCTGTTGTTACTAAATAATATATTCTATAGATATTGTTTTTCAGGTATACACCGCTTAGTACAAAAGATTTGCTGGAAACCTTTGCCAAGCAAACCGTTGATTCATGTAAGTTTAGTGTTATACACTGAGTGTTTGTAGCACAGTTGTCAAAGCTATCTCTCCATCTCCCTTAATGGTCTCTTATGAAACAATCAAAACCTCAATTTTCTCTCTCTTTTTGTAAAGTAACTACAAGTTGTAGAAGTGGTCTTTTCAAAAACAATAAGAAAAGGATGAAAAAACTGTTATGCGACAGAGTAATGTTAATAGCTTTTATAGTATATGGATGAATTTATGTGTGCATATAGGAGACATTATCTCTGCATTACATTTAGCAGCATCACATAGCTTGAAAAGGATACTATCATTGTTTATCTTGTTTTTAAAGTTGCTTCCCTTACTCTTTTAAGTCTTTTCCATACTACACAACATAATTTCTGCTGTTCCAGTGCAGCCTATTAGAAGCAATGTTTTCAATTAAAGAATCACAGATTTATTAATCAAAACCTTATTACAGCATCTTCAGCTCCCCCCTCCTTCAGCACTCTCTTTTTAGTACACTCAATATAAACCTTCCACTTCTGTATTTAGCTCCCTTTGCTATAAAGAAAATAAAGAATAAAATGTTTACTACCATAAAATCGCTCATATCTACTTATGACCAAAAGAATCCAGAAAAGAAAATACCTTGCTGAGCAAATACTTGAAGTAACTGGTATTACACATCTTGCAGTGCTTAACAAGTTAGTCAATTCCAGGGATTCTTGCTGAAGGTGCAGACTCTGTAGCCGAAGCAGAATGTGCGATACTGGAAAGTCTGAGTAGGTATGATCTATGGCTCAAATAATTCTTTAGATTATGGTCGTCAAGTTAATAAAAAAAGTATCCTTTCTTGGTTTTTGATTTTGGTTGGTCTTGCAGTCATGTTCGGGCTGTTGTTGCAACTTTAGGAGGTCAGCAGGGTGCTGCTGCGAGGGCTGATAAATGGCAGCATCTTTATGCAGGACTCACCGTCTGGCTATCACAGACTGAAGCCACGGGTAACAACATGCTTTAGAATTTTGTTCATTGCTTTAATTTAGATAGTTACTCGTAGTAGTATTCAAGCCATCTAAAAGTTGTTCCCAACTTTTCTCATAGCAACAAAGTTGCATAAGGACAAGTTACAGCGAGTACCCAAAAAATAATAATATAATAATAATAATAATAATAATAATAATAATAATAATGTGAGAGTGTTATAAAAAAATTTGAGCAAAGCAACCTCAAACGCATCTTTATAGTAGGGCTATGTCTAGGTTACTTCTTTTGTTATGAGATGAAGTTTGAAGTTTAAAATTTTAGTTTAAGTAATCTGAACATGTTGAGCTAATGTATTCATGCATTCGCTTGCAGAGCCTAGAAGATATTTAGTACCAGATACTTAACATACATGATGGATTTAAACTTCTATGTGAGTTTATAGTTGGGATTTTTCATTGGTCCCAAATCTTGCTTAACCGGTCCATGACCTACATAGTACATGAATGAATTTAAGTAGGAGGAAAAGAAGACAATGATCATATTACGTGATTGCTTTGCAACATATCTACTTGGCATATGTGGCCTGGAAGGTAACTTAAATAGCAAATGCAAATTCTCAAAGCATATTAGCTTAGATAGTCTATTTATATCGCCTTTTTTCTTTTGAATTACTTGTAAAAACTTTCCTTTAGTGATTGATTGCTGAACTTACAGGATTAGAGGTTACTCAAAATATTATCAAAGCCAGGTTGACAAAGAGATCTTATATTTTATTTCCCTTGTTCTATTAATTAGCGTAGCGCTAGCTGTGATAAGTTTGTTAATTAAATTTGGCATGCACAAGAGAGGATGTATAGGAGTTACTATCATTGCGCCCTTTCATTAAGCTTTGAAATTAATGGTTCTCAACAGCCTCCTTGATGTCTACATTTTTTCACATCATGAGTGGCAATTAATAGATGCTATTAATGCAGATGAGATTTCAGCTAAGGAGGAAGCCAGAAGGCATGTTCAAGATGGTAGCTCAGGTTATTCAAATGCAGATGTGGTTGTCAAGCTGCAGGGTTGGGATGCTGATCATGCCAAAAGTGTGGCACAGGCATCCTTGAGTGCCCTCAAACAGTTAATTCTGTCTGACAAGAAACTTCCGGGTACGCATTAATCAGATTTTACAGCTTCATACTCACTCCATTTCAAATCACTAAACAAAATTGATCTTATTAGCTTCCTACTCTTGTATACATGTAACTTGAGGTTGCAAAATTGATGATAGGTCTTTCAGCAATGTCACTATATTCTTCAAACTAATTTCTTTGAGAAAACGAGATAAAAATGATAAGAATGATGTTATTTACGCTGTGAACAATTGTTAAAGCAAAAATGTGTCCAGGATATATCTTGCACTTTAGAGGTTTCACAAGGTCATACCTGGTTATGCAATCATTAATGACAATACAATGGACTGGTTTGGCAATTTCCAGTAAGGAGGTGGCTGTTGGCTTACAATTCCACAGATAATTGCATCATTCTGCCTGATAGCCTAAAAAAAGGGGTCAGCCATAATATAAATTGTCCTCTTATAAGGAAAAGTTACCAGTTAAATAGTAGGATAAAATGCTATTTTAAATAAGAAACCAGCCACTTCAGCTGAAAGATGCTTCTTTAATCACACTTCCCAAATGACAAGCTTTTCAGCTTTAGAAATATCAAGGAAACCGGCTTAAATGGACTGTTATCATTTGAAGAAGGTTCCATGCAATGTGAAGCATACCTAGCGCATACATGATCATTCTAAAGTTAAAATATAACAATGTTCCTCATCTACTTGTGTATAACTGAATGTATACTGACTGCTTTCTTAGTTCTTTCCTTTTATTAAGATTTCATAGAATTTAAATTTTTTTATTCAACATCCTTGTATCTATTGAAGCTCTTATGAATTTAAGTGGCTAAGCCCTATTGCAAGATATCTGTGCAATAATTATGTGAATCCAATAAGTTAGCAACATGCACCCACCTGATTTGGTCAAGCTAGAGAACCAATTCACATAATCAAAAGAAAGGAAGATTTTGTAATTATCGATTTGATAACAATATGTACAGGAAATTACCTGGGATGAACATTTGATATGTTGATATTTAAATCAAGAATCAAGATATCAATGTAATTCTTTGTTTGGACATGAGGAAACAGTCAACTATTTATCCTAACTTTCTCAGTTGCTCATGACATAAGTTCCTCCATATTTTCTTAATTTTGGATACACATTGACACAACTTAATCAATACAGAGCTTTTTGCATTTTAAGAATTGCATGGAAAATAACTTCTCCTTATGTGTTGGTTCAAGTAGTTCTAGCAGAGTAGCAGGGCTTAGTTAGAATTCGATAACGATGATCAAGACAGGTTGAAAAAGCTTCATGCATGCTAGAAGTGAAACATTGTGCTTGTAGTTCTTTTCCAGATTCCATGCTTCAGAATTGGATCTTAGGTTGTGATGCTTCTCTTGTACACTGCAAATGACATTCTTTTCTGTTCTGTTCTGAAGGTAAGAAGAGCCTCTATATAAGGTTAGGATGTAGAGGTGATTGGCCAAACATTAAGCCCCCAGGATGGGATCCATCAACTGGAGCTGATGCATCTCCGGATATAGTTTAGAGTTCATCATTGATCATTGTACATTAAAATAACAGATTTCAATAGGAATTTGTCCTCTCAAATCATCTTGTAAGTTACTGATTGGTAGTTAAGCAATTAACGTTGAAATGCTTGAAAAGTCTTTAACTATTCTAATCACTGTAAGCAAAAGATATGATTTTCTTCAGTAAAATTATTTTCAAGGATAAAAATTTGGGTTTTTGACAAAATTAGCCACTTTTAAAAATAAAAATAAAAAAATTGTAATTTTTCAACATATTGCTAAAATATCTCTGTTCAACTCCCACCAAAAGCTGGTTTCTTGATGACAGCGTTGAACAATTATCGAATAAGAAATAAACGGATGGTTGTGTTAACATAGCTAAAAGCATATTATATTACAATAAAGATTCATAAAAACTTCTGGTCCAATTAACGTCCTTATCAACTAAACTTTCTTTCTTTTAAAGAAATCGTCAGTAAAAAACCACTTGCCAACTTGTCTTGTTTTATTTGTACAAGTTTTATCTTGTCCACGTCTTGATCAAATTTTCAACATAATTGTCAAACCAACACTCAAAATGGGCCCTTGAAATTACCCTCGACCCAATCAAACAAATCTCTTCTTTATCACAACTTTGCTTACGCAATTAGTTGCAGATCATAAAAAAAAAAAAAAAATCTTCCACTCTTAGTTGCTTTTTCAACAATCTCTGCCAACCATCACTCTTTGATTCTCGAATCGAAACCAGAATTGCATATATTGCAAATTCCTCTCACAATCCATGCAACAAGAATATCTTATTTGAGTGGGTGAAGAATGGTAATCAAAGTATGTTTTGGGTGTTCTCGTCCAGAATTGGATATATTGCACATTCCTCTCACGGTCCATGCGACAAGAATATCTTATGTGCGGGTAAAGAATGGTAATCAAAGCATGTTTTGGGTGTTCTCGATTTTTTTCCATTTTCCGAAAATGTAAAATGGTCTTCGATTTACATTAGAATTTGCGTTTACAGAATCCAATCTCCAAAGACATTTACCTTACCCTGGTTGACATCATGGCGTATGCATTTATCTTCTACTGCAATCTCTATAAAGAAAGGGTTTTGGTTAACGACTCGGATATGAATAAAAACAAAACAGAATCCAGGAGTTCTACCTCACAATACATGGGACAAATGCGTTCCAACAGCAAATGATAACCATACAGCAACAACTTCACCTCAGTTTCAGCTAGTCAAGGTGGACCTGAAATCAACTTCAAGCAAGGAAATAAAATACACTCACGTTTAGCTTCCTGAATGAGAGTTCTATATTCCTCTTCTGCTGGATGGAGATTGTATCTTAAAGGATAGTTTTTATTTTTATGTTTTACTATATATTATTTTAATCTATTTATTATATTGGGAAATATTGATCTCCGCAACATCCGTTATAAATTAAGGAATTGTGGAGAGAATTAGTAAACTAGACAAAATAGGTAGGCATTTTCCAAGCAAAATCCATTAAACCGGGAGAAGTCAAGAGGTTTAGACACGACTTCCAAGACAGCTGAAGAGAATAATTCGGCTTCAGTTTTCAGTTCAACAATTCATATTATGCTAGACTAAAAAAAGAAATAAAAAACAACAGGTAAAAAAAAAAAAACTACTAAAAGTTCCAATATACCTAAGAGCTAGTATCCTTCAATTACCATATTCACAACTTTATGTCGACACATTTTAGCAAAGCAAGCAAGCAGCAAACATTTCCATGTCTTCAAATATCCAAGGCGATACCACACCATAGTGCATCAAACGCCAGTAGACAGTCCCAGCGTCAATTGTAGCTCGGGTGACCTCTCCACACTCTGCTTCATCACTTCCACTTCTTGCTTAGATGGTATCTGCAAAAAGACAAAAACAAAATTGAACTAAGAAATCAAGCAGTAGGTTGATTAAATAAATCCAATAGGACCAAAAATCATAGTTTTGAAAGAGCGCATTAACAAGAACCATGACCTTCGTATTCAGTTGACTTGATACATTGCCAAATGAATATTCAAGAGTCAAACTATAGTCTATGCTACAGCAGCAGTGAACTCAGTAAGGGTCAAAGCATCCTTTTGGGTTTCCTTATTAAGGATTATATTTTTAAGTCAATAAAAGAGCCAATCAGAAAGCTGCCAAATCAGTTATTGAGAATATCCAGTATGACGCCAGAACCAATAAATGAATTTCATGCACAACTAGATTTGCAAGTCATTACCTTGCATTGAAGATCTGTAATTGTAGACCTCAACAAAACATCTCCAACTATCACTCTCAACTTTTTAACAAATTCATCACGACTTATCTTCTTTGCCTGATAATGTCCAAAAACAGAGAAGAAAGAGAAAAGAAGTGGAATCAGAACATAAAAAATATTTAGTGAAATCTTAAGTATGATAACAGAACACATCACTGAACATACCCTGAATAGTTCATAATGATTGGTAATAACTTCCATGTTCTCAGTAGAAACTTTATTTGTAATAGCAGCAAACAACATTGGAAAAGGCATCCAAGGGGATTTGGGAGCCCTAGGACTGCTTGAATTAGTACTAGGAGCCTTTCCCGGAGATCCTCCGTAATCTGAAACCTGAGGTTGAAGCCTTCCCTAAAAGATAACAAAAGGCTAGCAATTACAAACTTACACTGTAACATCATTAAATGATAAATCTTAAAATAAGCGATAACAATAACAATAATTATAATAACCATCTGCTATCTTGCCAGCATACTTTGGAAACGCCAGCGGTAGAGCCCTTCACAAGGGACAAAATACTCCACTAACGTTCTCAAATCATGAGGATAGTAGACAGTCAGCCCTGTTGATACCATTTCTTATTCATATCATCTTGTACCCATTTGTATTTCGTTTCTCAACTCTTTGTTCTCAAAACTTTAAAAATAATTGATTAGCGAATAAAGCATTTCCCGAACTGCACATTCATTTCATTTCTGGATCACTAACTCAAAAGATTTTAGCTTAAATGCTATAGGTTCGATCTTTTATATTTCAATTAGATGTAGCTAACGTTACAATATAACATCCAACTCACCAATTATACTCATTTTACTTAAATATATCACTTTTCCACAGTACAATTAAGAATAATAATCAAACACATCTTCAATCTTGATATACAAATTCCATAAGTCAAATTGATACATCATCTCATTTATAGTCCCCGCAACTAACATCATTCTACATTTTGACCAGCCAGCATTCTAACAGCACCTTTCACTATGTTAGAGGGCAGCAAGATGAGCCAACATGAATTCCTAAAAAGCAAGCCAGAGTAGATTTTGGAATTACAGAACACAATAGATCATATTGCAATATGTTGTTCTCTCCTTACATCAGTGGTTCTAGAGATACCAGATGCCTTTAATCATAAGACACAAGACAGCAAAATTATACATCACTTTTGCTAATTAATATTAGTGAATTACTTTTTGACCTATCAAACACTCTTGCGTAAACGAAAGGGTCACGTTTTATAAGACTGGAAAATAAGGTCCAAAAAGGCTCAGGACAAGAACCCCAAAAAACCCATCTTTAGCATCATTCAATTTTGGTGCTTAACATTAAATTATAATTTAAGAAATGTTAAAGAAAACAAATATTAAATTAAGTTAACCACCATACAGAATTAGTGGAGAATATAACGAACACATTTGAAACACTCACTAAATCAACTGCAGGGCAGTCCAATCGCAAATGGCTCTGAAGCGCTTGCGAAGATGCAGTGACAGCTGAAATGGCATGCTGACTTTCACTTTGAACCATATTCCCTGTAAGATACAATAGAAAGACTAATGATCAAGTATTAAAAATGTTTCGAGAAAGAAATTCACAATATTCATACAGCATCTGCAGAAGACAAGGCCGACTAAATCACTGAATCAATAGTTCGAATGATGATTGATCTCTTGAATGTAAAAGGCCCAACCAAGAGGAGAGGATATCCCTACAAATCATGAATCAGCCTGATTCTTAAAAATGACAACTTTTATGCTTTGATTGAGGCTGATTTGTTAGTTTCCAACCATCAAAATTTACTCGCCGTGTTCCATCCAGGAATGACCAATTTGATTAGTAGCACTCACAAAATGTAGAAGTATGAAATTCTAAGTCCGAAAAAACAAATAAAACATATTAAAAGTAACACAAAACTCTAAAGGAGTAATATATCACCTTCATCTTTGGAAGCAATCTTGAAACTAACAACAAATTCTGGATATATATGGGTATTAACATTCATATTCCAGACTATATAATGTCTTGGATTTTGTGGATCATCCACTCCACTATCAAAATCTTCTTTGCTAGGATGAAATTGTTTTGTTCCAGGGCATAAATGCTCCATATTTCCCATTATCACACGACATAATACCATGTGTCGTACTCCATTTTCGTCAACATCACAATAATTTACACTGTAATCAAGTCCAAAGTCAGATCAAATAGCCAGCAGGATCAGAATGTAAAACAGTACATTCAATAGTAATACAAATGACAAAACGAAAAGGAAAAGTTCAGACCTGGTGTCAGCAACGTTTGCAGGGGTGAGATGGACACCAACACCATATTTGGACTGAGTTGCGGTAGTTCCACAAAGCCCAAGCCCATATTTAATGATCATAGGCAGTGCTCCATTAGAAATAGGGAGCCATGCATATCGAACATTTGGATCCCCGCGATACTTTTTCATAATCTGAAGCTGCTTCTGGAAAATCTCAAAACGGGCTGTGCTTGACAGACTTGAACAGCTTTGTATGTCAACTATGTCTACACCAATTAAAGATCTCATACCGTTTACAAAAATCTTCCGAACAGCATCAAAATCCATCTTTTCATCAACAAACCCAGCCTCAGAGACTAAGTTGGTCTTCATATGTTGATTGTCCTCAGTAGCTTCATCTAATTTTGCATCAAGTTTCCGGTCACAACTATCTTCAACTTCTACAACATATTGTTCACCAGCAGGTTTTTGTGCAATTTGAACCTGCTTAATAAAAGCATTTGACTCTCCACTACATTCCTTCAGCTTAGACTGCTCTACTCCAGCTATATCAATTTCAACCTGCAGCTTTATTTCATGAGGCCCATAAGAATCCCTTAACATTGTTTCATGTTCTTTCCCACAATCATTGTGGCAACATTCATAAGATTCATCACCATCACTGTAAATTTCTGGAAAGAAGCATTCACCTGCTTCATCAATCCAAGCAATTGGCTGTTGTGAACCTGTTTTCAAGTCCAGTCGCAACATATGCAAAAAGTCAAGTGCAAAGCACCGACCATCTAACTCAACCTCAACAGTTGCCTTCTTTACTTGAAGATCTTTCTTCACAAAAGCAAGAAGATTCTGAGGAAAATCAGTCCATCCACCATTCTCATAGTACATTAGTCGTTGTGGAATCCCACTTTTCACATAATTCGAGTAATAACGGAGTAAGGATCTTCTAAAATGACATCCACTCACAACTTTTCTTTTATTTCCATCTTTCTTCCTTCGCTTTTGGGTCGACAAATCAAAAATTGGCCACTGTGGCAACACTGTGCGGCCAGGAATATATCTAGGATTTTGAATTGCTCGCTTTCTTTTCAGGCCAAGCACAACTCCACGACGACTACTATCCAATGCCTTTGCGATCTTTGGTTCCATTTCTATTTCTACCTACTAGATCAATCCTATCAAAAAGGTTAAATCCAAGGGTTCAAAAATAGAGATTTACAACAACCCTACTCTAACCTTCCACAAGTCTCAAGGCAGCCGGGCCATCAAAGTAAATTGGCAAACTCTGCGTAAAACCAGTCAAGAAAACTTGAGATTCGTATAAGTTCATACTTCATAAATGAGAGTGTATAGAATACAAAAACAGTTCTTAGTGATTCACAAATTGACATCCAGCAAACAATCATCCAAGAAAGCCATCTTAGTATGAACATGTGCTTGCGTATTTGTCCATGTGTATGTGTATTCAGTTGCAGAACGAACCTTTACATCAACAGGAGTCAATTCTTTTAAACAAGAAACCAACCTGGGATCAATTCAGACAACATTTGCCTAATTCCGATGCTTAATTTACAATAATTGTGAAAATAATCAAGGAATGCAACATTAAAAAAAAAAAAAAAAAGCTTTGCATGTAATATATAATCAAGAAATGATGGTTCCGGCTAAAAATAAGTTTATATATATATATTTTCACAATTAGAAATTCATTGCAATTGGTCAATCCCAATTTAAATCATTTACAAGTTGCGAAGTTGGTTTAGAAATAATTACCCAACAATTTATCAATGACCCAAAACTTGTGTCAAAATTATACGCTAAAATTTTATGTTAGAATAGCCAAATTTCATGAAAGAACTATATTTCTTCCTTTCTCTCAAATCAATCACAATTGAAATTCCACCTTTTAGCTAAAATCCTTTCATAAAGCTTTTGCAGCAGAAGTTCAAAACAAAGGACAAGCTTATGTACAGTCGTGAATAGGAAAAATGTCGCATAAGAAAAGGTCATAATTCTTCAATGTCTCTCTGTCAAATATCATCCTATTAATCCCCCATTGGTATACAATTTATCAAGGGTCGTGTTGCTTTTTTCTTTATAAGAAATGAACTTTAAAAATGAAGGTTAAACAAAATAGAAGAAACCCAAATCACATTGTAACAGAACACAACAAACAGAAATTAAAACAAACATAATATAAATCCCAATTTATAAAAAGGAAAAATAAGATTCATGAAATCATTTGGAAACAAAGCATCAAGGGTCAAATGCTTTAGACTGTGTAAAGGGGGCATTTACTCTGACCCCCCCCCATAGATTTTTAGAAAACTCTTACCACCCAACTTTATCTAAACTAACACTTGCCCCCTTATTTTTTAAGAGATCAAAACAGATTTTTATAAATTAAAAAAATACCATTTCTACCCTCCTTTGCTTTTCACCATCTCTCTCTTCTCATCTCCCACCCGCACTCATTTCACTTCTTCTTTTCCATCTTTTTTTTTTTCTTCACCACCTCCCTCACCAACCCCCTCCTCCATCCAATTCCTCAGCTTTCCTTAAATCACACCTATTACTGGTGAAATAAACGTCAATTCTACCTTACACTTCTTGAGCTCTCTAAAATAACCAAACCCATTTACGAAAAGCATCAACCAGCGAAGCAGAGAAGAGAACGAAACAAATTCAATTTTCAATTCAATAAGCGGCGAGAGCCAGAGCAGATAGACTCGTCTCCTCTCCTCTCCTTTCGTCGTCATTGTCACCGACGTTGTTTTGGCGATATCTGCCACTTCGGCTATCGTTCAGGTTTTCTTTTTTGGTATTAGTGTTGAAATGGCAGATCAGTATACGTGGGGATTCATCTTAACCTCGATGCTGGGGGTGTGGTTCTCCCAAGGTTCTTATCAATTGGTATCAGATCTTACATCATGTCTCCCAGTAGGCGGTGGGGCTGCGAAGCGTGGTGGAATTTTAGGATCCTAATTGCAAGGTATGAGACTTGAATCCCACATTAGAAATATGGACTTCTTGTGTGGGATTTATAAAGCTTTAGGCTCTCCAACCTCAATAGCTAGCTTTTGGGGTGTGGTTCTCCTAAAGTTCTTATTTTATTTTATTTTACTTTTTAACTTGAATGCAAAAGGTTGTAGAGTTTCAGGTAATAGATGTGATTTAAGGAAAGCAAAGGAATTGGATGGATGAGGGGGCTGGTGAAGAAAAAAAAAAGATGGAGAATAAGAAGGGAGATGAGCGCGGGTGGAAGATGAGAAGAGAGAGATGGTGAAAAGCAAAGGAGGGTTGAAATGGTATTTTTTTAATTTCTAAAAATCTGTTTTGATGCCTGTTAAAAAGTTAGGGGGGTAAGTATTAGTTTAGATAAAGCTGGGTGGTAAGTGTTTTCTGAAAATCTATATGGAGGGGTCAGAGTAAATACCACCCCCCCCTGTAAAGTGGTTTTTCACACATTATGTGCAAGAAAAAATTTTCTAAAGACAAATATAGGGTTTTTTGAGAAAAAAATAAATATATAAACAGAAGTACATATAACAAAAATCATCTAGATAAAAAATGAATATACTTAGATAACATAATAAGTTATATATATTCTCTCTCACATAAGAACATGCACTTCCAGCTAGATAACTATAGACCATAAAACAATCGCTTACAATCTACTATTAACCTTAAACATCACACAACAATAAATTATCGCAAAATCAGCTAAAAAGGTAATGCGACCATTGAAATAAATATATAGAGCAAGAATTCCACATACCTACCGCTGCAGTTAGTATCCATCCTGTACATGTCCCTCTCACTTCTTTCAATGGTAACGGGTTCACAGAAGAAAAGCCAATTCCTTATTCATATACAGTCCTGAATAGCTCTGCTCCTAAACCATTCAAATAAAAATATACAAAACTATATTTACAACCTTCACGATTACACTCACACGCACATGTTCCTCTTTCAAAAAATATATATATATATATAATGGAAATAGGCTTGACTTCTGTAATTTACTTCAACCATCACTAATTTTAGTTAATTCATATGTCCTGACTAGATAACCAAACAAAATTACTTAAACATCTTCACTAGTAAGCAATAACAGAGTCAACTCATATCTTGAATTACCAGTAAAACAGATTCAAATTTCTAATTCTCTCCTTTCCTTTCCTCAGACAAGCAGATTATACAAAAAATTACATAATAAAGTCAAAAATTAAATTAATAAAATAATTGTCACTAAAAGAGTAACTTTCCTGATAAAAAACAAATAAATAAATTCTTCCTCCATAATTTAACATAAATCAACCAATTTTCTTTAGAAAATTACACAAATCTTGAAACAATTACTCTAATCCAAGTCAACCATATCAAGATCAACGATTTTTGAATATAAATTCAAAAAATTTCTAACACAAGATCCTCGTTAATCTTGGTCAAACAAATACAAGAAAACTAAACTGAAATTAATTACAAACAAATACTAATAAACACAAGAAAACTAAACTAAAATTAATTATCTCCATAATTATCTCTATAAATACGCTAAAATCGCTAATTCTCACCACAGCAGAAAGATCCTAAAAAATTCAAACCCTAAAAACTCACATCAGGCCAAATCGAGCCCGATCTAACAGATCATACACTCAAAATTCAATTTGAATAAATCACAACAAATACTCATAAATAAATAAAACAATAAAAAAATTTTATAAAAAAATCCTCAAAAACATAATTTCTTCGCCTAGAAAATTCAGAAACACAAACCAAAAAAAAAATTTCTTGAATACATCCAAATAACAGCAAAATTACCTGTGAAACGTAAAACTAATTTCTTCTAGGGTTTGGATTTGATGATGCAGTATTGTCATAGAGAAACGGTTCCTTATTTTTTTATTTTTATTAATTTTTTTTTTTTTAAGATTTAAGGAGAGAGAAAGATAGAGAAAGGAGAGAGAATGAAAGAAAACCCTAACAACTGCTTAGAAAGAAGAGGGGAACCAAGAAGGGGGGGAAGGATACGACGCCGTTAGCGTAAAATAAAACTAACTAGGACGCGCCCCTTGGCCTTGAATCGTGCATCAATTCTTTCTAATCTACTTGAGTTGAGTCGGCGACTCAATTTCTCTCTCTCGCTCTCTCTCTCTCTCCTCTTCTCTTTTAAATTCTCTTTCTCTTAACTTGTTCTCGTCTCGTCTACGCGTGTCGCTTTTGCTTGTGCGAAAAGCAAGACTCACATAAAGAAAGCAATCAATCAGACATGGGCGGTGATAACGTCACGCACCTTGTGTGGTTTCGTTTATCACAGCTTCGTTTTGATTGGGTTGACCTGGGGTGACAGGGAACGGGAGAGAGATCTGATTGGCTGATTGGCTTAGGGTGGGTGGAAACATGGAACTCGGAAGGTTCAGTGTTCGTCAAAGCCCAATAAGTTAATTCTGCGGGGGCATTTGTGGAATATGAAAAATATTTATTTATTTTTGAAAAATATGAAGCTGCGTGGGGCCGGGTTAGAGAAAGAAGATAACAATGAGGGTTCACGTGTCAATCTAATACACGAAAGCATAGACCAGAAGAAGCTCTTTAAACTTCTTTTGAGAAGAGTGGGCCCACAGTGATATGATGATTCCTGAAACATGAGTGCCAGCCAAACTGAAGGCTCTGTTTTGGAGAAGAATGCAATTCATAGTTGAAAAATTTAGAACTTGTTTGAGAGTCAAAATTATAGCTCTCCTTTGTTTCTTCTATTAGGGAGGCTATCAACCAAACTTCTCTTACTATTTCTTGATTTTTTTTGTAATTTGAATATATTACAAGGGTGTATGTGTAATTGTTTTTTTTTTTCTGAATTTTGTAAAGCAAATTGGGAAAAACAAATATAGAAAATGTTTGGTTCAATGAGTGATAATTGAAGGGACAAATCTTCCAGGGCCTAACGTGATTAAAGATGTAGAAAATAAGAAGTTGATTTGACATGTGAAGTGGTTGATTCTATCGTTTGAGCCCACAATCAAAAGACTTGTTATAAAATAAAATGGGGACACTGGTGCTCAAAACGACGTTTAGTAAGTATAAGGCGGCGAGCTGGCTTGGATTGCGTTTTGTGAGTGAATTTATTCAAGAAACAAAGAAAGTTACCAAGTCAAGAGAGTGGGCAAGTCGCGAGCCGAAACTGAAGGAGCGCAGAATCTACCAACAAGTTAGTTCCCAACCAGATTTTTTGTATCCTTGAACTGTTTCATAAATATTTTTATTATTTTTATTTCCAATGAATATTCAGTAATAAATTATTTTAAACAATATTAAATTAATTTAAGAAATTATATTACGTATCATATTAATTCAATATCTACATGATAATTACTAATCAAGTCAGAAATACTAAAAAAATATGTATCATGTTAATACAAATTTTTTGGAATATGTGTGTTTGATATGAATTTTTATTTCTAAAAGAACTTGAAAAATAATTATGAGTTTTGATGTTTAAATTAGGATTTAGGGTAGACGAAGTTTGATGAATGTAAATGGAGGGATTTTGGGGACAAAATTTCAATCTCCTAAAGCTATATATTCTTTTGACTATCAAAAGTCAATGAAGAATCCTATAAGTCAAGATTCCTTGGTGCCATATAAGCAGTGGCAGTAGAAAATTAAATCAGGCTTTTGTTGTTCAATTTTTTGTTAGAATGAATAAATGGTGTAGACTATCGACGGACCATGGGCTGCAGTCATGCAAGCCCATGCAGCTCAACATACAGAGGTCCGTTCCATCACAACAACTAACTCGATAACACATCTTAAATTTCCGCAAACCTTATATTTTATAAATACATTTGCATTTCCCTTGATGGAGTGATTGTCTCCCAAATTTCACTCACTATACCTCTAAACTATAAAATCATAATTATATGCGGATTTAAAAAATAATCAAATTTAAGTGGTGATGTGTTGAAAATAGTTACGATTATAAAATTTTTGATTATCTAACCAATGGATTGCAGTTCGATCCGTATCCGTAAGGGTTTGTTGGTTTAGCCACAAGCAATGGTTAACGATTCTTATAAGCTAATGAATCGATGATTTTAACTAGATAATTAAATACATTTTAGACCTACATTTGTTAGAGTAATACTATAAATACAAAGTTAGGGATACAAAATTAAGATACAAACTTTGTACTCGTAGTATTACTCTTATTTTTAACTCAACCTCTTAAATTTAGTTATTTCTCTTAATTAATCTATAATACAAACAAACAAAAAAAGTTGTAATGGAAAATTATTAACGAAAAAGGGTTTTTTGTGGTTTTCGAAATATGGAGGGTATCCTGTGATTTCTCAAACACGAGGGGGTGGGAAAAATTGGCCTACGAGTAAAAGGCTAACGGGAAGGGTTTATGATGACGGTTTTGAGGAAGTGAAAATACAGAAGAAATGGGGAAGGAAGGAGAGTTATGGGACGATTCTGCTCTTGTCAAAGCTTTCGATGATGCAATGTCCAAATACAAGGTTTATTCTCTCTGTTGTTGAGTAATCTATTACTTTCGCTGCTTAGAACTACATAAATTGTGCTTCAAAGTGACTGGACACGTGAAGCTCGTCTGGGTTTGGCGCTAGTTTTTGAGATTTTATTGTATGATGATATGCGTTTAATTGATTATAGTTTAAAGATGAACTTCTTTGTCTATATTTTGTACAGAAAATGAATAGCAAGAACAAGAACAAAAACAAGAACAACGACAACAACGCTTCTGCTCATGCTCATGAAGATCATGAGGCTGTAAGGTTCGTTTCTTTCCTTGTTATTTCTTGTTATTTAAACCATTTTTGTGTTGTGTATGATTTATGGCTGTATAGATGGAAAGTGAACTGTTTATGGTGATCTTGGAGTTCTGGGGATTTTTGTTAGAGAACAGTGCCGAGTTTTGTTATTGATTGGTGCTTGACGTTTGAGCTGTTAATTTAATTACTAGTACACGCTTTTACATGCTTTTGATTGCACTTGTAAAGATGGAAAATTGGAATTCATTTTGCTAAAAGAGAATGAATACAATTTCGGAAATCTTTCGACTTTTTGTTAAGTATAGAATTTCTTTTTAAATTTAAATTGTGCAAAAACATATGGGTAAATGTAAGTGATCAGCTAGAAGTATTTAATTAGTTAGTGGAACATAACCATTTTCATCAGATATTTTATTCTAGGGTTTCTTTTCAAGGGACATCATGTTATTATATTTTGCATTTGAAAGATTTGGCTATCAACAATATGCCCTGAAGTTGAAATTCAGGCCATTTCTGAGAACAGTTAAAGAGTTGAATTTTGAATTCAACTCAACTGCTGAATCAATCCTAAGTTATTTCACTTTGTATTATTTGATTCTTCAATTAAGTAGTTCCCATTCACGAATTTGTGATAAAAACAGATTAAATAAGAGCAGGAATTCTGAGGTTTTGGCTTCCTTCTGTTGGCTGGGATTTCATCAGTGATATGAAATTAAAATATTCTTTCTCTTCTCTTCCAGCATAGAACATAACTATGTGTCTCTGTTGTAAGTGCCCTCGTTTTAGTTTGAGTACTATCATGTCCTCTTTAATTAATCACATAGTGTCTCTTTTGTTGCAATGTGCTATTAGTGCTAACTTCTTTGGGATTGTATGGGATGAATCGCTTAAGGTAATTTTAGAGAGGATTTGTAGCTGCGTTTGGGTTCACAGATTAAGGCCCGTCAGAACCACAATTCACCAGGCACAAAGTTAACTAACTGTCTTACTCTTCAATTTTGTTTTAACCATCATAGATTCAGCTCTACGTTCTTTTAAGGATTAACATTTTTGTACTTTGGCTGTCAAATCTATATCTTATTTTAGCTAAATTGGTTCTTGTCACATGGATAAAACTAAAAGTACTAATACTTTGGCTGTCAAACCTAGTAATTGGTTATTTATATTATTTAAGCTAAAGTGGTTATGTAACATGGATAAAACTAGAAGTAATCGTCCTTCGGCTGTCAAATCTAGTAACTAGTTATTTATCTTATTTTAGCTAAAGTGGTTCTTGTCATGTGGATAAACTAGAGCTATTCGTCCTTTGGCTGTCAAATCTAGTAACTGGTTATCAATCTTATTCTCTCTAAAGCAGTTCTTCACAAATGGATAAAAGTAGAAGTACCTACAAGGGGTAGTATTTCTGACAGTTGTTGTCCATTTTTATTTGTAAATCAGTGTTTTGTCATGTTGTAATATGTAGAGTCCTTGTTTAAATTTAGTTTTATCCTTTCTACATTATTCTTCATTCTGGCATTTTATGAAAAAGGGGTCTAGTGTGATAATATTTACCGAGGTTTTGTTTATTTCTGGCCTCATCCTTATGAGCTTCAAAAGTGTGTTGTGATTGAAAGGCAGTGTCATTTGTGTAGAGCCTAAGTTACAGTTTAAAACAAGTAAAAGAATTTTCTAGCATGACAGTTAATATAAAGGGTGAGGACATGCTTCATTTGTTTTCCATACTACCAAAGAATAAATAAAGCCTTTGGACTTTAAATTAGGTGGTCAATGAGTGGGCTTAGGTCTTTGGTTCAAATATTGGTAATAAAATTTGGAGCATGAGGAGACAAATCTAAGCAGTAGTTCCAAAATCCTCTTAATTGCTGTAGTCCTCTTATTTTTTCTTTTTTCTTTAAGTATAATTTTCTACTTTAATTTTTGTATTACTTGTACTTAATGACCATTCAGGGAGGCAGAAGATAACAGCCCCGTGTCCAAGGCTGAAACAGAAATGACAGAGGCAAAAAATGTCGATCCAGTTGAAGAAAACCTGGGTGTAGATTCACATGCAACTGAACCTTATGTAGATTCATCAAACGGTCTGGCCATGCAAGATGCACTTAATGGACATACATATTCGCAAGGCCCGGAAGATTACAATCAGTTACTCAGCCAGTATTATGAGCTTGAGGACAAGAAGCAACAGATTTTACAGCGGCTTAATCAATTTGGTAGTTGGAACTACCAGTGTTCTGGTGAAGGTTTCAGTTCTGGTGCACAGTGGGGTTCCTGCTCTACATCTCAAGAACATCCACTCTCCGCAAGTCAAACTTCTCATGCAGCTATTGTCTGTTCGTGTTGCCCATATGCATGTCAATGTTTGCTGCCTCCATGCACAACATATTCTGCTTGTTCTTTAGGTGGTGTGTGCAATGTTAAAACTTGTAATGATACTAATGCAGCAATGGAGTCTGGAAAGTTTCCCTCTGTTGTCGGCAGTGACATTGTCAAAACCGCAATGGGAGCTGTAGAAAAAGCAATATCTTCCATGAAGACAAATGAAGGTTAGCTTGGTTTTCCAATGAAGAATCCTCTTTGGCATGCAAAAATCGTAATAGTAATCAAATAAAATACAAGTCGACTCATACTATAGCAAATGGTGCTCCAGGAAGTTGCTGTTATCGGGAATTGAATTTGGTTTTTTTTGAACAGTGTGGTAGCTACATTTCTGTGCCATAAAATTGACCTATTAGGATGACCCTAATCATGATATTGTCTTTTGGATTGCCAAATTCCCGTTTTAATATTTAAATTTGGAATTTGTTAGTAAGGCTAGTCTCATTCTCTCTTACTCTGTCTGGCAAATAATATAAATGTTGGACCATTACC
This sequence comes from Bursera cuneata, assembly GCA_026212285.1. Lineage (NCBI taxonomy): Eukaryota > Viridiplantae > Streptophyta > Magnoliopsida > Sapindales > Burseraceae > Bursera > Bursera cuneata. The sequence continues at coordinate 12,985 of JANLJB010030984.1, read as the reverse complement.
ACCTTTCCATTCAACATGTTTTTTGCCATTTTCTTATGATTGTTTTGGATAAATTATTGTTCTTCAGGTTATTATTCCTATCTAAAATCTAGTGTCCAATAGCAATGCACATATCAATGTCTTGTTGCATTATTTATTGTGTTCTCATGGGTTGCAGAGAAAGATAAAATGAAAGAGAAAGAAGGGGAAATAGCTCAGAGTATCAGCTCTGAAACAGATCTTACTGTTGTCTTAAATGCTTGGTATTCTGCGGGCTTCTACACTGGCAAGTAAGTAGATGCTTTGTGCCCCTTTGAGAATTGTGTAGGACGCTAATTCTCTGTTAATATCTGAGTCTGGCTCTAACTTGAGTGGAGGTTTTTTTTTTTTTAAATGCAATAGTAAGAAACATGTGGTTTAAGCAAGGGTGTTTTTTTTTTTTAATCATGAATTTGGAGTTCTATTTGGTTCTGTTTTTTAGCTGGACCTGAATCCTTATTTTACTTTTGAATGTTACATCCTCAATCTTCTAAATAAATTGGTTTCATTATTCATATTTAGGCTTTTAGTACCATCCTGTCTCCAAATTTATTTCCTTTTGATTGTCTAAACAATATTTCTTGGTAAATCATTACCATTTGCCTCCCATTAGCAATGCATTTTTGGTACTGATACTTGTTACTTAATAGTCTTTTTAACTGCTAATATCAAATCATCATATAATGTGAAACTCTCTCACGTAGTTGAAACTTGGAATTGTGACAGGTATCTCACCGAGCAGTCTATAGCAAGGAATGGGCGCAACTAAGCATTTCTCATCCACGTATCAAGAGGCAAAATGGTTTTTAAAAAAATTTTGTTTACTATACAGCAGGTCTGTTCAGGGAACTTGATTGGTTGTAAGCAACATTGTTCTGATTTTAAAGCCAGAGGCAGTAGATTGATTAATGTTTCGTGATACGATATTACAACAATATGGAAAACTTACGGCTATATGCAAGTGTAAAACAGGGGTCCAGCTAAATTGTTGTAACAAGGAAAAGGCTGTTGCTGCAAGAAGCAAACGACAAAGTCACTCCTACTCTGGTGGGTAGCCCTGATATTTGAAATTGAGATTAGAAACAAAAGTTCATTTTGTTACTTGAGGACTAGCGGTGGATTCATGTGGAACCTACTTCTAATCTCTTTTAAAACTCTAATGCGATGCTTCTTCAAGATTTTTTTTTTTTAACTGAAGCATTATCAGGACAGGTGGTTATTCTTACTCGTACCCGAGAAAAAGTTTTTCTTTTATCAATCTTAACGTATGATTGGTATAACCTTGAGAATTTTATCATTTAAGGTGCATAGTTTACATTTAAAAATGTTAATCATTCGAATTTTCGTTTGACTGTTTTGAGAAGAAAATGTTAACTTAGAAGAAAAATAGGAAGTGGTAATACTATTACAATCCACTAAGCTGCAATAGAATGAGGCATGCCAAACACGTCCTTACATTTCGAACTTACAAAAATCATTTTACAAGGCAAGTAAATATAAAGAGTAGGGTTGATTTATCTTTGGGAGAATTGAGAAGATGATGGAGGATAAAAACATAAATCATTTATGTAATTATCCAGGTAATGACGTTGCTCAAAGGCAATGAGATTCCGTAACAAATATTCAGTTTCAAGCTGTAGCCTGAGACTTGGAATTTCTATCTTACCCTTTGAGAAATTTATGTCTAATAACTCATTGCTTGAGCTATGTCTGAAGTTGACTCCAGCTTGGCTGGCGTTAGATCGCACTCGGTGCAGTTACAACGTCGGTTTTCCTTTCGGATGTCGCTCACGGGTGGGAGGGTACAAGGCATGTTCTCAGGAAGTCAGTGAAATGTTGTAGCTTAGTGTTAGGAGTGAATTTCTCTAATTTGCCATTTACTACCTCTAAGCTCTTGAAATATCCGTAAGAAAGTTTTGGATTCTCATACTGTAACTTACTTTTGCTAGACCAAAAATATCCTGGAGAATGAAGAAAGGAAGCTGATTCTCAAGCAACCACATGTCGTTCCATATATAAATTTTGTCTGCCGTTTAATCCAACTGCCTTAGAACTCTTACAAGAAGTCTGCCAATTAATATTCTGTGTTTTCTTCGGCCTCAGGGCATGAGGAAGAAGTTGTTAATTTTGATACTTAATATCTAGTCGTTTTGATAGTTCTTTCCCTCCCCGGCTGATATAAGTATCAAACTTTATATATTTTATATTTCTCTAGATTCACTTTAATGGAGCAGAAATCTAAGAACTTTGACAGGTGTTTTACTGATTCAATTTAAAAGTTTAAGCATGTCATGACATAGATGTTTTCCTCATCTAAGAGCTATCGGATGTATTCTGTATTCACCACCTCATTTTCAATTAAATCTTCTGCTATATGAATTGTAAATCAGCCAGTTTTGTTTGAGTTACAAAATCAAGGCTACAAAGATATTAGACACTCATAATTCAATGGTTATAACTTTGTGTTATTGTATACAATGTAAGGAAGGGACATGATATTCTTAAACCTAATCTTAACCAAATAAATTCAATTAGAATACTAAAAAGCAAACTTCAATGCATAATTTATGTTTGGTTGGCCTTCGAATGATAATTCAAGAGTTGTTAGGCTGAGACTTAAACCTCCATAACGAAGCACATAGCTTTTTTACAGTGGCAAATACAAGCAGGAAAGTAGCAGCAATGACTGAAATGGCCTTCCATGGAGTATTAAAATAATTTTCCTTCAAATGGCCGTCCATCAAGAATCCCATTCTGAACAAGTAATTCCACATCTTTGGGAGTCTTGACAAGATTTTGAAGGAAAATTATTTATGTAATGTACCGAGTAATGACATTTTTTGAAGGCAATGAGATTTTCATTTATGACTTAATTATCTATGCAACGGTCCTAGGAGGGAAATTTTATTTGTTTTGTCAAGTCGGTTTTCAATGATGTTAACCGTGACATAGATTTCGCTTCTGAGGACGAACTTGCCGGAGACATGGAACGTTCTGCCTTATTTGTTGAAACATGGTGCAAAACAAATTAACAGCTCGAGTTCTACACTCACTACGGAGAAGAAGCGAAAAGAAAAGCTGCCATTGCTTGATGATTGAAAACCCCAAAGATTAAGTTAACAGGTTCAAGTGCAGGCACAAACATACACCAAATTCAACTGATAAGCTTTAGATTCGTAAACCATATCAAGGCAACCGTTTGCTTTTTGGTCCTCATATATACTTGATGAGCCCCGATATAGATCATAATATTTACCTCATTTCATTCTTCTAATATCCCAATATTATTGCTTTTAGATTGGTGACAGTGGAAAAATTGCAAGCAACAAAGTCCCCAGATTTAATGTTATATTTACCATTTTGACAAGGATATCTTAATTGATGATTACAACTCTGAAAAATTGTAGTGCAAAAAGATAACTTTGAATAATAGTAAGGTGAAAATTAAATTATGAGATGATCCTAATTCGTAACTATAACATTCCACTCGAACTTGAAATCATTATCAAAACTGATTATCTCATAAGAATGTCAAACAGCCGCTTCCATTTCAAAAGTCATAAACATCATTTTACAAGAAAGAAAATTAAACTATGACAAAAAAGAAAGAAAAAATGGGAGGGATCAACAGTTTTTTGGTTAAGACAATATTTGGATAACAGCACATGCGGTTTGTATAAGTGTAAGTACAAGCAGGAAAATAGCACCACAAACCGAAATGCCAGACCATGGAGTATTGAAATAATTTTGTCTCAAATTTGCCCACGACCTGTTGCAGCAACCTTCACAGTGTGTCTTCAAGTCTTCGCAAACGCGCGAAAAATAGAAGTGATCAGAAAACAGTGTAGTACCTCTGGAAAGATTATTTATAAGAGTCGATACGCCCTCTTTATCTGGCAGCCAGTTATCAATAATCTCATTCCTTTCAAGTAATTCAACATCTTTGGGAGAATTGAGAAGATGATGGAGGATAAAAACATAATCATTTATGTAATTATCCGAGTAATGACGCTGTTCAAAGGCAATGAGGTTCCGGAACAAAGATTCAGTTTCAAGCTGTAGCTTCAGTATTGGAATTTCCAGAGTACCCTTGGAGAAATTTATGGCTAATAACTCATTGCTTGGGCTATGTCTGAACTTGACTCCAGCTTGGTGGAGTTGGATCGCACTCGGTGCATTTACAACATTGGTTTTCCTTTCGGATGTCGCTCGCGGGTGGGAGGGTACATGACAGATTCTCAGGAAGTCAGTGAAATGTTGTACCTTAGTATTATGAGTGAATTTCTCTAATTTGCCATTGACTACCTCTAAGCTTTTGAAATATCCGTAAGTAAGTTCGAGCATAGTTGGATTCTCACCTAGGATTGGATTCCCATCTGGGACTGGATCATTTGGAATAGAGTAACTTCCTTTTGCTTTGTTGAATAGATCCTCGAGAATGAAGAAAGGAATTTGATTCTCAAGCAACCACATATCGTACCAAATATCCTGTATAAAATAAGGTTGTCTAAATATATAGTCTCGTTCATTTCTCAGTTTGGGGTAATTATACCTCAACAAGACTTCAATGATGAAGGCAGCGTCAATCAGAATCACTTTGACAAACTCATCTGGGCCAAGTTTGATTGGTGCTGCATAACAGCCGCGCAATATAACTTCCTTTTCTGTAATGAAGTTAACAAGCTCCTCCAAGCTTATACGAGTCCGATTGAGAAAGTCTTCCAGGTACCTCTTCTTATGTTCTTCCATGAAGTTTAAGTCTTCTCTACCGTGGTGAAGAGGCCCAATGGAGACTACCTGAGGTGTGTAAGCTTTTTCATTTATTTGACGCAGACGCTCTGGAACTTTATAGATGCAACAGTTGGTGGGCAGCTCTGATAGTTTTCTCAAGTCCTCTGTCAAACTTGATGACAGTGACATAGATTTGATCTTCAAGGATTTAACCGCTGCCAAGGATTTCTCTTCCATATATGCTGAAACACGGTATATACACAAATTAACAACTCGATTCAACACTTACTATGAAGGAAGAAGAAAGGCGCCATTATTTGATGATTGTGCAAATGAGGGATCAAATCAAACCACAAATGCAGATATAGATAAAATACAGCTGATAAGTAATGACAAGCATAAAATTATATTCTCAATAACAAAAATACAAAAAAAAGAAAAAAGAAAAAGAACAGAAATATATATACGACCAATAGAAAATTATACCTCTATAAGACATCAATGATGAAGGTATACTTACATAAGTACTGTTTGCCGTTTAATCCAACAACTGTGTTAGAACTCTTTCAAGAAAGTATTAATAGTTTCTGCATCTTCGTGGCATCACAAAGTATTTATAGTTTTGATATATAGTTCTATCATATTGATTATTCTTTACCTCCACAGGTGATATAAGTATCAATCAATCTTCATATTCATTTTCTCTTCGAATCTCTTTAGTAGGGCTGAAATCTGACAACTTGCCAGCTATTTTACTGATCCATGTTAAAAGTTTTGAGTACCTATATCACGACATTTATATATTTTTTCCCCATCTAGCAGCTATTAGCTAAGCATATGAGGCCCGATAACTGGTGATTAAACCTCGACTAAAGCGAGCAAATTAACTAAAGCAACAAAAAGCAAACTACAATGCCAAAGTATGAAAAGAAAAAGCTGATAAGACAAAAATGCTTAAACTCTCTTCATCGCTTTAAGAACGAAAGAAACACTTTAGTTTGTTCCCTTGACCAAAATGATAGTAAATAATGTTGCACATATTGAATAGCTTGGACAGAAAGCATACAAAATTCTTAAACGTTGTCTTAAGCTACTGATAAAAGCATGAGCCATGGTTTTTCTTTCCTGAACATGTATCTTGATTGCTGTGCACTCTAGATGCTTTTTGGTGTGCTCATCAAATTAGCTTGCATTCGGTCTTCAAATATATATGCCAATTAATTAAATATTACTTTTAGCCCGGCGACAGTGGCAGAGGTAAGGCATGAAGACAAGCTTAATGACGGGCTAATTCAAATTTCAGATTCAATACTGTGCTCCCCAACAATAAAATCTTTAAAAGAAGTATTAAGTGCATACTTACAACAAGCATAGTTCGCTGTTTAATCCAACCGCCCAAGAACTCTTCCAAGTATATTAATCTTCTGCATTTTCTTTGGCCTTCTGCCATCTCCAAGTAGTTAATTGATTCTGTTCCTTACATATAGTTTTATTATTATCATTCTTTGCCTCCAGAGGCGATATAAGTATATCCATCCGTACATTTATTATTTCTGTAAATTCTCTTCAATTGATCAGAAATCCGAGTAGTTGCCAACTCTTTAGTACTGATCCAAGTTAAAAGTTCACTTATGATGAAATGATGTTATGACTTATGAATGTGATGTAACGGTTTGCCAAAGGACGGTTTATACAACGAACTTTACAATAACTCAGGATCCAATGTGAACTATCAAAGTAAAAGGGACTGCAGATAGATACAAATTGTTCCCGAGTCTGTCTTTAAATTCTCTGTATAGGAAAGTAACTTCATTCATGTTTTAACTTTTTCAGCAGCTTCCTTGATTTGTTCAATTGTGAAAATGCCAAAGACATCATCATCTGTCACTGCGTTTATCACTGCAAGTGCAACATCATCAACACTAACAGGTGGAGCCAAGACCAGATCAGATGCTGGAAGAGAACTTAAGGGTTTTGTAAAGTTCTGTATAGCACTAAGAATTCTCTCCAATGGTTCACCAACCAAATCCAGAGGAATCTCAAAACCATCCACTTTCCTTTTCCCGTATATAAAACCAGGTCTCAAGACAACACCTGCAGAAGTCCACAGTCAATTATAGCGAAAACAATGGGATACAGAGAATAAATAAGTAGAAGGAAAGAAAACAGAGAGGAAAATAACCAGTATTATTAGAAAAGAAAATGACTATAGAAAGTCATTAAGACATGATAAACAAAGGCATTAAAAAGGAGAAATGGTGCTAGGGTTTAAAAACAAATCCTTTGAAGCTGAAACTAAGGGTTGGGCTTAGGGGCAAAATCCACTCAGTTTCAACCATGAGGTCAAGAGTTCACACCATGCTCCTGGAGTTTTTGTCTTCTCGACTATTTAACACCATGTGGATAAAAAAACCCAAGACCACAAGCTTCTACCACCACATCATTCTTGTTTAGCCTTGCTTTATGACAGAGGCTGAAGCCACTAAGAGGACACTGGAGGCCCTTGCCACTACCAAACTGATTTTAGAACCAAAAAATTAAGCCATGGTTTTGCCTCTTTGGATATCTTGCCCTTACAAATCTTCTCTTTTATTTGTTCTTTGCCAACTGTAATGTGTGTCTTATTACCTCTCTATAACATCTTTTTCACTCTATTACAACAAATATATTTCATCATAGACTCTAGACTTCCCCAACAAAATGATAAAGCAAAAGTCTCCAACAAATGTGAGTAGACTCTAAATAAATAAAAAAACATTTTTTCTTAAGAAGTGCAGTTTCGTTGCATCTAATATCTCAAGCTTGTGTGATCATTTTATGGTATGAAAAGAATAGATTTTTATCAGCTTACGTGTTACTTTTATTCTTGTTTAATTTGTTGCAAAATGCATGTTATGAGGTCTTAACATGTTGCAGTCATCAGAATTTTTCTGTGATACAGAAAGTGTGAAACTTTAAAAGGTATACCCACTATTTATGACATTACCACTGATTCTAATGGTAGTAATTATCACATAGGGTGTATTCCATATTTATAGCTATAATATTTTAAAGAATCAGATATAAAATCTAAGTGAACATCAATAGATTAATTATATGGTTGTATACACAGAGATATATATTTTACAGAGTTGATAATAAGGCCATCGTATAATCTTATCAAAATAAAAAAATGAGGCTATCATATAACCCTCACGAAATTTTTGTTGTCTTGCAAAGATACTAAATACAATTATTATAAATTAGACTCAATTTTATTTTATTTTATTCTTTTGGATAAGAATTCTGTTTTTAATAATTTAAAGTAATTTCCCTCAATAAGAGAAATTCCTTAAGCCACTGACTTCAAGAGTTCTATATTATCTTACTCAATTGACAGTTATATGAGTACGACTAACAACAAGTCAAGTGGCAAATAAGTTTCTATTACTGTAGCTCAATTTCCACCAAAGCAAAAAGTCATATTCCAAAATCATACATGAAATGCATTAAAATTTGCTAAACATAAACCATAACCGAGAGAGGGATGTTCCACATTACCAGAGGATGGATATTTGGAAAGGACCTCTGACTCTGCTTTCCTCTTCCCAGTGAAATATCCTGATGAAAGTAAAAATGATGGTAAATTGTAATCATGCACAGAGATCATGATAAACTTGGGAATTCCTGCAGGGAAAAAGAGAATATATGAGTGGATATATTCAGGAAAAAAATTCTTGATAAAAAGATACTCTGCACTGAACAAGAAAAGTCAGAGACATAAAAATGAATTTCTGTATCATAAAAAAGATGTTTGACAAAATAATGGGACAATTGATTTGTATCATTTATTATTAGGAAGTTAAATTTCCACAAATTTCGATTCTTTTAGTAAATCTCCAATTGAAATCATATTAAAGAGAGAGAAAAAAAACTTTAGGAAATTTACAACCACTGCTCCAATCAAACCTCCACTATGATGGCGTTGTACAATAAGCAACAGAGTTTGAATAGCAAAAATTCACACATCAAGCCATGTCAATGTGATCTTACATATTGATCGTTCATAGATAGGCATCATGGAAAATAAAGTAAAAAACACGAGAAGAACAAACTTTTTTTGACAGGATTCTGAAAACAATTAAGATTGCCAACTCCATTCAATTTGCTGTCAATTCATTGGAAATTGGTATATAGATTCGTTATAGTCTTACATTGTGTCATAGTTCCACGTTTTGTCAAGTTGGTTTATTTTATGCTTTGGAATAAGATACTCAGCATCCCTCTTCCTCTAACTTTTCCTTTTTACCCATGTACAGAGAAAGTGAATTCAAATCACTGTTAAAAAGCCATATGACTATTATATTTTATATAAAATGCAAGAACAAATTTTCATCTTCATGCAAATTAAATTTTATGAATTTGTTGCTTCCCATTGATCAAAAGCTTCTGCCCACTTTTATAGATCAACATCTTCTAATCTTAAATATGAACCTCCAAATTGCATAGATTGAGAGTTTATATATGTTCTTCTACCTCTGGATCTTGGACTTACAATGTGAAGGTCACTTTCAGGTGTAGCTGTTGTAGGGTTTATTAATGCTTCTCCTTCTCTCTTATTCTTCCCCTCCTTCTATATACTCTCGAAGATTCTGCTTTCACATCCCTTTTTAGCATAATTAAGGCTAAGGATCATTTCAGCCAATGTGCAGCATGCTCATTTTAAAACAAGTCCTATCCTCTCAAGATTGAAGCATGTTACTTCATGTCTCAGAATCAATATTTCCAAGTTTTGCTGATATAAGCTAATTATTTAAGTCCTAAAAGGGGTCTGCCTGAATATCAATCCATGAGACTCAAAAATCAAGCTTATGGATAGGCTGGCCTTGTGGCAGAAATGATATTTCCAACTATGCTAAAACAGGAAAAAGATTAAACTTCGATATTTAAATTATGGTAATATGGTCAAAGGCATTCCCTTACCATAATCCTTTGCAGCACCCACAGACACAACATTAGCCTCACCATTAATCCTTAGCATCTGTTCCTCACTGCCAAAACCTCCTAGGGTTGAAACTACTGCAGTAGCCCCAACAAGTACTTCATCCCAATTCACATAGAAGACATCTCCTACAAAATATGAAGGTAATTTAAAAATCAACATCCACTGAATAACAGTACAATGAGCTGAAAATTTAAAAAGACATGACCGACATGTCATCAATCTTTAAGTAACACGTCTACAAGATACACAAGAACATATGGGGAGACAGAAAAGAAAGAGACAAAGAAATAGAGAGAAAGTGAGAGAAAAGAAAAGGGAGAGAAGTAGAATAATTAGATTGGGAGAGGGGGAAACGGGAAACAAAACAATAGATCTAGCATTTTATGTGCTTGGTTGTATTACATTCTTGATGTGTTCTTATTTGTTTCTCTTATTCTTATTCTTCTTCTCCATTGATTAGATTTTTTTGTTTTAGGCTTAAGGCTCATTACATCAGCCTGTGTAGGTTAGTAGGCATTACTTTTTTTTTAAATCAGTAAAATCACCTTATTTTGCCGAGGTTATTAAATAAATAAATAAATAGGCAAGTATTAATAGGACTCAAATCTCTAAATCCTAGAATATAAATTAAAACTTAGCCTTACGATTCCACATTTTCTCCCAACTATATATTGCACTATGAATTCTAAAACTGATACTCAATTATATTGTTTTGCAAACTAATCAAGTGCTAGGACTGAGATATAACAAAGGAGATAAAGAATTGAACATACCTGATATCCAAGTAACTTGATCTACCCATGAATCTGTATAAGTAGGACGTCCTGACCTGCGATATGATCAAATTTCAGATTTCAAACAAAAATGATAACAATAAAAGTGAGAGATACAACAGAACTGATACTTTTCTACTGCACAATTACTTCCAATAATCATAGATAGGCTAAAAACTAAACAAAAATGAGAACGAGAACAGATTCAGGAAAACATAAACATGCATGTCAAATTGGTAGAAAATTTCTGATACCTGTTTAGGCTTATAACTTCTATGCCCTTGGATACTGCAGCTTTGCATATTGCAGAACCAACAAAACCATTGCCTCCTAAGACCACAACCTACTAAGAAAAACTGGTTGGTGAGCAATCTAAGACTAAATTTAGCCTTATTTATGATCCCAAATTAACAAGGACTAAGTCATTGCAGTTCTCACCCGTTCAGATTTAACATCAGCAACTACATCTATTGTAGTAGAGTCATCCACAACACCTGCTTCCGCATAGCTGCATTTTACACCAAATCTGCAGAACGTAAACTCAGATTGAAAAAGAACATAATGAGGTTAGCTCCAGCCTTAAACCAGCACAAGAAAGATATGAAAGATAGCAATAAACCAAATCCAACATTAAACCAATCTTCCAAAAGGCTTCACCATAGGAACCAAATAGTATTCATAGCTTTACACCATTCATGGAAATTTTCATGAGTTCTTTGCACCATAGAGTAGAGACATCCGTGATTGGAAATCAGAATGCAGGAACTTGACTAAATGCCACTCCATTCATCCTGGCTTCTTTCATTTCATCCATATCTTTGATTGAAATTTCTCAATTCTTCTGATCTACTTGACATTATTTTCCTCTGTTCTTAGATTTGAAAAGTATGTTCCTCATTCACTGGTTCTTCAGGTGCACTATTAACTGAGCTCTAGGAAAATGTCTCTTTACCAGTGGTCACTAGCTAATCCGAGAAATTTGGAGGTTTTAGAATATTTCCCCTCTTAAGTTATGAGTAATAAGAACATCCTTAAAGCTTCTTCTTCCTCCCCCTCATCTTAATAAGTTCCATCTAACTTCTTTTTCTAGTGCTATAAGAGCAGCCACATTAAAGTTATTAACAGCGAAATCTTGTGCTACTATCAGGTTTCAACCTCACATTAATAGTTTCTTTCAAAGCAGTTTCAAATAGAAAAAATAAAGAGTTTTGGGTAAATTTTGTAATATTTGGCTAAAACAAATATACGTGTTTGTTAGGATCAATTTAACAATTTAAGTACTTTTTGAGAAGCTCCTCATGTGCTATTATCAAAATCATTTTCTTTAGCAAGACACTTAAACACCTTTCTCTAAGCACTTTTCCAAAAAGCACCATTTAAGTGATTTGTAGAAAACCATTTTTTATTCAAATCACTTTCTAGTAAATATTTCCGATTTCCCAATAAACTCTCGATCAATTAAACAGAAATCAAATAAAAGAAAGTAGTTTTATTGTCTCCAAAAACACAATTCACGCAAAAACCATTCAACCAAGAAGCAAAACAACTACTTCCAACAAGAAATTAAACTTTTCTTTATTAAAAAAAAAAGATTAAAAGAGAGAGACTAACCGGTTCTGAAAGCCGGAGACGGGTCGAGTGGGAAAGGAGGCTCTGGCGAGAGAAGCTGGAGGAGTATAAACGGCGGGGAAGCATGAAAACGACGTCATTCTAGAAGGAGGGTTTAGGAATTGCGGGAGAGAAATTAGAAATTTTAGGATTTAGTTTAGAAATGGGGAAAGAGTGGAAGGGGTGGTGTCTTGGCGAGCGGCCGAAACGCACATCAAATTTCAAAGAAGCCGCTAAATGCCATGAGCTTGAAGTTGAAGTTTGTCGGCTCTAACTTGATTTCCCGTTCTTGTCCTAACGTGGCTGAATTTTTCGAAACCAGTGTTATTTTCCATAATTAGTAAATTTATATGAAAATTAAAAAATTAAATAAATAAATAATTGGTTTGTCAAATTTTATTCATGGCATTATTTATGTTGTTGAGATTTTTTTTTTTTTTTTTTTTTGAGTTCTGNATTATTTATGTTGTTGATATTTTTTTTTTTTTTTTTTTTTTGAGTTCTGATTCTAAATAGAAAAGAATAATAACAAGACTCATTTAGATAAAGAAATTTTTAAAATTTACACTTTTAACTTTTATATTTCATATATTTTAGTTATTTTATGGTATTAATGGTAATTTTATTTAAATATTAAGATAAAAAAGTTTTAATCGTAGAAGTCAAAGTTAATTAATATTCTTTTTAAGTTAAATATGAGTAACTAGTGCGGGCCCTTAAAGATGAGATGAAATGACAATACTTTGAAAATGGGGAAATGACTCTGACCCCCCAGTTAGATTTCACAGAAACAATTAGGCCCAGTCTTTTATTAAACTAACAGCTACCTCCAAATTTTTTAACAGGCGTTAAAATAGATTTTTATAAATTG
>JANLJB010030983.1:29226-40514 GCA_026212285.1 Bursera cuneata | reverse complement strand
CGAGGGAACACTACCTCTTACACAAAGTGTATTGTTAATTTTCTGCTCCGCTTTATTGAAATCATGGCACCTTTAAATAGCACCTTACAAGCTTAATTACAGGAACTAATTAACAGCTTGAGATATCAATTGCTAAGAGATAATTATATGTAGCAGATATTTCTCTAACAACCAAGTAACTCACTACTTCGACTTGACTTATTCACAAGCAACAAATAAAAAACAAAAGAAGCAATAAAATCTGTAACATATTCCCTTCCCCTTAAAAGAGACTCTTGTCCTCAAGAGTGATATCGAGAAATTGAGTCTCTAAAAAAGCAAAATCTTCCCAAGTTGCCTCTACCGGTGTTAATCCTTGCCAATGCACAAGCACCTCTTTTTTCCTCTTTCCATTACGACTCTCTAAGATTGTTGCTGGTAGTGGTAAAAGGTTGATCACTGGATTGGACAATTGGTAGCTCAGTTTGAACTTGCACATTACTGCCAATATATTTTTTAAGTAAAGAGACATGGAACACCGGATGAATTTTCGATCATTGAGGCAACTCTAGCCAGTAGGCTACTTGTCCAATACGCTCCAGAATTTTATAAGGTTCAAAATACCTAGCTTCCAACTTCATGTTGCGTCTGTTGGCTACAGAAAGCTGCCTATATGGCTGCAACTTCAGATACACTTTATCTCCAACTAAAAAAACTCGCTCACAATGCTTACCATCATAGATTGTCTTCATTCTACTTTCAGCTAGCTGTAACTTTTCCTTGGCTTCTTTAAGGATGGCATCATGTGCCATTAATTCCTCTTCCACTGTTGCAACCTTAGCAGCACCAGACACATAAGATAGCAAAGTAAGAGGCGGTTTCCCATAAACAAGCTCATATGGAGATCTACCTGTTGTTGAATGTGTACTGGTGTTGTAACAGTATTCAACCCATGGCAACCACTTGAACCATGACTTGGGCTGTGAACCCATGAGGCATCGCAAGTACATTTGAAGGGTCCAGTTAATCAAATCCGTTTGATCATCGGTTTGCGGATGGTATGCTGAACTGAAATTGAACTTAGTGCCTTGAAATGAGAACAACTCTTTCCAAAATAAGCTCATAAATGTCTCATCACGATCACAAACTATGGATTTTGGCATGCCATATAATTGAAATATATTATCAAAGAAAAGACGAACTATACTGACAGCAATGTAGGGATATGCAACAGCTATGAAGTGTGCATATTTAGACAATCGATCCACCACCACGAATATTGTAGTTTTACCAAATGATTTTGGCAACCCATCTATGAAGTCCATAGACACATCTTCCCAAATATGAGATGGTATTGGAAGAGGTTGGAGTAGGCCTACAGGTCGAGAAAGATCTGTTTTATTTCACCGACGCACTTCACACTCTCGAATGTACCGCTTCAAATCATTATGTATTCCTTTCCAATAGAAATTAGATCTGATATGTGGAAGAGTCTTGAAAAAACCTTCATGAGTACTATTATGAAATTGTGCCATAATATCTTCTTTGACTGGTGCGCCAGGAGCAAGATATATCCGATTTTTAAAAATAATAATGCCATCTCTATAATTCCAAGGCCCTACAGCTTCTCCCTTCAAAATAAGTTGCACCAAATTTTGTAACATTGAATCCTTCAATACTTCTTCTTTAATTGCTTCAAGATATTGAGGAATGGGAGTAGATAAAGCATGAAATTCAGCCAAGTCTTCATGTTACCTTGACAATGTATCTGCCACCTTGTTCTCGCAACCTTTCTTATATTGGATGACAAAATCAAAACCCATGAGCTTGAACAACCACCTTTGTTGGGTCGTAGTCATAATCCGTTGTGCCCATAATGTTTCAACGCTTGGTGGTCTGTACGAACTATGAATTGTTGTCCCAACAAATACGGTCTCCATTTTTTAATAGCTAAGACTAATGCGAGTATCTCCTTTTCATAAGTTTAGAGTAAGAGGTGTTTTCCATGTGAAGCATAGCTAAAGAAAGCTATCGGCCTATCTTGAAGCAATACCGCACCTACTCCTGTGCTGCTTACATCATATTCGACGATGAATTTTTTTAAGAAATTTGGTAAAGTTAATATAGGTGCTTGCGTCATAGCTTGCTTAAGTGCAGAAAATGCCTCTTCAGCTAGAGGTGTCAAAGAAAAGAAATTCTTCTTTGTCATGTCTGTTAATGGCCTTGCAATGATACCAAAATGTTGAATGAATTTCCTATAATATCCACACAACCCCAAAAAGCCTCTCATTGCCTTTGGAGTAGTAGGTTTAGGCCAATTCAAGATAGAGYCAATCTTCGCTGGATCGATTGAGACTCCATTAGAAGAAATGACATATCCTAAGTAATGGATCTGCTGCTTCCCAAAATCACACTTTTCCAGCTTAATGTACAGCCTATGTCGCCTCAAAATAGTAAGAACAACTTCTAGATGCTTGATATGATCCGACCAGCTACGACTATATATGAGGATATCGTCAAAAAACACAAGCATAAAATCTCTGAGATGGTCCTTAAATACCTCGTTTATCAATGATTGAAACGTTGAAGGTACATTAGTAAGGCCGAACAACATAACTAAGAACTCATAATGGCCATGATGGATTCGAAAAGCTGTTTTTTCGATGTCCGCAAGTCTCACATGAATTTGATCATACCCCGAACGAAGGTCAATTTTGAAAAAATATACTATGCAATTGAGCTCATCTAGCAATTCGTCAATAATTGGAGTAGAAAATTTATCTTTAATCGTGATCTTGTTGAGGGCCTGATAATCGACACACATCCTCCATAAGCCATCCTTTTTTTTACTAGAATCATCGGAGACGAATATGGACTGTAGCTAGGCCTGATAATTTCATATCTTAACATTTCTTAAACCAACTTTTCTATCTCTGATTTCTAAAAGAATGGATATTGGTAAGGCCGGGCAGATATGGGCTCATGTTGTTTGAGCGGAATATGGTGGTCATGAGCTCGTGCAGGTGGAAGGCCAACTGGTTTAGCGTGGACATCCGTGAACTTTTTTAATAATTGTTGTACCTCATCTGAATTCGAAGATGACTTTGCCATTGATAATGGTATGCCTTTCAAGTGCAGAACCCATCCCTTTCCCTTTTGAGTATCCTGTTCAATCTGACTAAAAACTCACTATCCTATTTTTAGGTCGAATTGTGCCATGTAAGGAGACCATCTGATCCTTTATTTTGAAGCACATCACAAGCTGAGAAAAATCCCAATTAATTGGCCCAAGCGTCCTCAACCATTGAGCACCCAAAACAACATCATACCCATCCAATGGCAATAAGAAAAAATCAATAAACATTTGAATTCCTTGTAATGATACTGGAACTTGTTTACAAGTCCCTGGGCTAGAGAGTTTTTCCCCTAAAGTGACAACTACTTGTAATCATTGGCTAGTATCAGTTGGATAAAGATCAATGTGATGGGCTAAACGCTCACTTACAAAGTTGTGCACACTTCCAGAGTCAATGAGAATAATAACTGACCGACCTGCAATTTTTCCTATTACCCGCATGGTTTCTGGTGCCTCTCCGCCACGGAGAGCTTGAAGAGAAATAGCGAGTGCTAAGGGTCCTTCCTTTGAATCTTCATCCAAATGCATGTCTTCTTCCCCATCGCTTCCATCCATGACTGCTTGAATGCAAAATAATCATTTACAGTGGTGGCCAAGAGTGTAAGGATCATTGCAGCAGAAACACAACCCCTTTTGTCGGTGTTCTGAAATTTGGTCAAAGGACAAACGTCAAATGGCTGGTGGTTTGCTTTTGGGATTATTTTGGGTGGAAGTGGCAGCCTTGTTCGACAAAGTGGAAGATCGTGAGGGAGAGTGACATTGACTGTTACGAGCCTCAAACAATTTGGCCAGTCCAATAGCAGAAGAAAGAGAAGTGAGGCGGCTTGCTTGTACATTTGCTCTTATCTCTTCTGAAAGGCCACTAATGAAGCAGCTTATTTGTCTAGATACCTCTAACTTGTCAACCTTTGCAAGTAATTTCTCAAATTGGGTTTGGTATTCTTGGACTGTACCCATCTGCCTTAGTTTAGTCAACTCCCAAAAAAGTCCAAAAATTTATTTGGCCCAAATCTTTGCAATATCTCTTCTCTAAATTCTTGCCACATGATGTTTGGAAATTCTTGGATGAGCAATTGGTACCATAGTTGGGCATCTCCAGTGAGGTGAAACAAAGCTAATGAAACTCTTTCTTCGGTCGGTGTGCGATGGTATTGAAAAATTGGTCAGCACGGCAAAGCCAACTAGTGGAGTCTTCTTGCTCGTTGAAGCGTGGAAAATCCAATTTTATGATCTTGGGTGCATATGTGACACCTGACCCATCAGTAGAAGTATGTGTATGTCCGGTAGCAGATTTATCAGCTGAAGTTTCTCCTCTTTCGCGATGCGAAGGTGGGGCAAGGAGATCCAAACGAGCTGTGAGTTGTGCAAACAATTCGCTGAATTGGGATGATAGAGATTGAACAGTTGATTCAAGTTTCTCCACACGCTCATCCATGCCTGAGCTCTGATACCAAACTGGTACGAACGTGGTTCTTGGCTTTCGACCTATTTTGTAAGTATCAAGTTTTGAGTTCTATCAAGGGAACACTACCTCTTATACAAAGTGCATGGTTAATTTTCTGCTCCCTTTTATTGAAATCATGACACCTTTAAATAGCACCTTACAAGCTTAATTACAGGAACAAATTAACAGCTTGAGATATCAATTGCTAAGAGATAATTATATGTAGCAGATATTTCTCTAATCACTACTTCGACTTAACTTATTCAAAAGCAACAAATAAAAAACAAAAGAAGTAGTAAAATCTGTAAAAAAAAGCAAATTTGGAAAATTAGAAGTCTCTAAAGTCTAGAAATTTTTAATACCCAAAGAGTTGTTTGATATAATAAGGATGTTGGAAAACCATTTGCCGTAGATTGTACTTTTGTAGTGGTCTGATCACAGTAGAAGGTAGCTTGTAGAATCTCATAAATAGACTTGAACCCAGTGGTTGCTTATAATTTTTTAAAGTTCGAGCCTTTTTATGCTGCAAATCCTTCCCCATTTGGTCACACAAAGCATTAAATATTCAATACTAGTAACCCACGCTACACTTTATAAGCCTCCGTAACAGAAGGTTGTAACCAATATAACACTGGAATGTATTGTAAGAACACTTGAAAATTCCATTCGATGTAGACAAAGAAAAAAAAAACCACTTCTCCTATACCAATCCCCACCCTTGAACATTAACATAAAAAAAATTAAAAAAAAAACCCGTAATGTTATTTTAGTTAACATTCTACTGTAGGCTTCTGAACCGAAATATCGTCACTATCACCGATACTAATCACAACATTCCCACTAACATAACCACCCCCAACTATATTTCCCAGTAATTTTCTCTTCGGTTTTGCTTCTTGTAGCATCAACACGACGTCTCTCATGGAGGGTCGGTCGGCGGGGTTTCGGCTAGTGCAAAGCAAGGCAATTCTAAGCATTTGCATCATTTCTTCCCTAACAGATGAACATGATGCCCCGGCATTCTTGTCCAAAATGTCATTAATCCCATCCTTGGACTTGATCTTAGACCTCACCCAATCCACAACGCTGTTCCCATCTCCAAACTCTGCATCAACCGATCTTTTACCACTTATGACCTCCATCAACACCACTCCGTAGCTGTATATGTCACTCTTCTCATCAACCTGAAGAGTGTAAGCATATTCTGCAACACACACAAACAGACAAAGCCTTAATTAATGATCCAAAAATCCAATAGGCACATCAAAGTCAATGATCATGATCATGATCATGGTCAATATTGAAAATAAATTCTTGGTGGGGTCCAATTATATAAGGCACATCTAGGAAAAAAGACTTGAGAAAAGAAAAAGTATAAAGGTGAAGCGACTGCTCCACGCGCAATTGTCCATAATGGAGTACTTCGCCAACATGTAGCATTAGCACATCACCGCACGGCTCTAAAAGATGGAAAATTAAAGGGGATTTTGGCTAGTGCTGTTGCTTATCTATCAAACCCAACCTTTGTTCATGTGTTAACAATGGCTCACCCAACGCTATGCCCCCTGCCTCACTGTTGTTTTAACCATTAATAGTATGGACAAGGAAGCCAAAAGCAAACAAAACTAAACAACCAATGAAATGTTTTTGTTTTTTGTTTTTCAACGTTTTGTTTAGACTTTTACCGAATTAAAAATCAAAAGTGTTTTTAGATTCTTGACTTTCTACTGTGGAAAACAGGAAGAAAGAACGCGCATATCTCTGGGAAAGAGAAGGGAAATCAATATCGTTGTACTTTGGACCGTCCGTTTGATAAAATGTGTCGTTTTCAATTTCTTTTTTCTTTTTATGCATATATATATTAATGTAGAAAAGAATTAAATAAAAAAATTTGAATTAATTATTATTCTGGGTAATTCTGATGTCAAATCAAATGAAGTGTTAACATCATGCAAAGCATAAGAGGATGGGATTGACATTGATAAGCTAAATTTGACCCACAAAGGACACTAATTCATATTTAACTACTAATTGCATTATTAATTTAAAATAATTAAATGTTTAACTTTAAACTAATGGTATCCGAGATACCTTGAGTCTTGGATTCTCTGATTAAACATTCACAATTTAAAATAAAAATATGAAAAAATTCATGGTTTAAAAAAAAAAAAAATTGATAGCAAACTTACCAGGAGCAATGTAGCCATAGGACCCAGCGATGACGGACATTGACTCATCACTCTGGATCAACTTCGCCACGCCGAAATCTGCCACTCTGGCCTCCATCTCACCGTCCAAGAGAATGTTACTGGGCTTCAGATCACGGTGTACAATGACTGGATCACAATCATGGTGAAGATAGCAAATACCCTGAGCCACTCCAAGTGCGATCTTGTACCTCGTCACCCAATCAGCAACCAGATTTTCTCCCTTATTTTTCCCATGCAATAAATCATCTAAATTCCCATTCGGCATGTACTCGTAGAGCAGCATCGTGCACTCCCTGTTGCTGCAGCACCCTAACAATCTCACAATGTTTCTATGCCTCACGTTTCCTAACACGTCCACCTCAGCAAGTACTCCCCTCCTCCGTCTGATATGCTCCTTATGTTTACCCCACAGCTTTTTCACGGCTATGATCTCGCCACCTGGCATTTCAGCTTTATATACAGTACCCGTGGACCCCATCCCAATGATCTTGTCCGTCATGGATAAACACTCCAACACATCATCCGCCGTGAAATTTAATCTCTGGAAGGCGGTTAATTTCCACGGCCCGATTTCTCGGTCATTGTCGAATCTACGGCTGTAGTTGGCGTGAAAGCAACGGGTCCCGGCGACGAGAACAAACAAACCGATACCGAAGGCTGCGGCCATGATCCAAACAATGGCCCCGGCTGTCTTTTTCGGCTGCTGTTGACGGTTACGTACTTCCATGTCACCAGAATTCAACGAGTCAGCCGCACAGGGCTTGGATAAGATTCTTCCACAGAGGCCTTCGTTTCCAGAAAATGAGGACGGATGAAGATTCGGAAATATCGAGCCTGAAGAAGGTATCGGTCCAGTTAATAAATTATACGAGACATTGAACGTCTCCAACGTGCTACAGTTTTCAAAGTTTGACGGGATTGTGCCGGTGAGAAAGTTATGAGAAAGATCAACATCGGTGATAGAAGGAAGCGTTGAAATCTCCCATGGGATAAGCCCAGTAAGAGAATTTCGGCTCAAATTCAATGAAAGAAGCTTTTCGCAGTGGCCGATATCCCATGGAATGCTGCCATTGAGTAAGTTGTTATGCAACTCGATCTTGTAAATGCTTTTGCAGCCTATGAAATCTGGAATCTTTCCGATTAGTTGGCTTGAACTCGCTGATAATATTTTCAAATTTGGCGCGCTCCAGATATTGCTTGGCAGACTTGTCTTGAACGAGTTGTCCGAGATGTTTAAATACTCGAGCTTTGGTGCATTGCCGAGATCCTGAGGGATTTCGCCGCTGAAGTTGTTATCACTCAAGTCCATAAATGTCAGGTTCGGCAAGAGCCCGAAACCGGAAGGGATGGAGCCGTTGAATTGATTATCTTGGATTCGCAATCTTGATAACGAACTGCAGTTTGCTAGACTCCCCGGAAGCTCATTGATGAAGTTGTTGGAGAAGAGAATGAGCTTGAATAACCTGTTGCCTTGACAAAGCATTGGTGGGATTGGTCCAGTGAGCGAGTTTGAAGAGACATCAACTGTGAACAACTTGCCATTTGAACCAAGCTTTTGTGGAAGAATTCCTGTCAGTGAATTGTTCCATAAAAGCAAAGTATCCAAGTCTGGCAACTGGTCAAATCCTTCAGGGATATCTCCAGTTAGTTTATTTTTCATCAGACTCAACCTGGTTAGTGCTTTCAAGGAAGATAATCCAGCTGGGATTGAGCCTGAGAGTTGATTATCAGATAAATCCAGAACCTTCAGAGCTTTCAGGTTGGTGTAACTCACCGGGATTTCGCCAGTAAAATGGTTGTTGAACAGCAATAAAGTATCGAGCTTTGTCAACTTACCAAGCTCTGGGGTGAGAGAACCTGACAGATTGCTAGTTGAGATGTCCAAGTACTCCAGATTTGACAGCATTGCAAGTTCCTGAGGCAGTTTGCCTTGAAAGTTATTGTATCCAATCTCCATCCGCTCCAATTGAGTCAAGAATCCTAACTGAGATGGTAATGATCCTTCCAACAAATTTCCTGCTAAGTCTAGAAACTTTAATCTTGGAAAACTACCATATCCTACAGGAATTTCTCCGCCAAAGTAGCTTCCTCCAAGGTTGAGATGCTCCAGAAACCGTAGCTGGACAAATTCTTGCGGTAGAGGACCAGTGAAACTATTACTGTAAGCATTGAAGACTCTCAAAGACTTGAGCTTGGATACGCCAGTAGGGAAAGTTGAATTGAAGGAGTTGTGGCTTATGTCAATGACCCTCAGCTCGGTCAGCTCGAAAATGGCTGGTTGGAGAGGTCCACCAAAGGCATTTGCACTCAAATTCAAGTGGGTTAAACTTGTCAAATACCTGATATCATCTGGAATAGCACCAGAAAGAGAACGTCTTGAGAGATCAAGTGAAATGATTTGAGATGTCTTAGGGCTGCATTTGATCCCTGACCACGAACACCAAACTGGGTCTTGACGATTAGGGTTGGAGAAGGAAGGTTTGGCGTCCCAGTCATGGAAAGTATTGAGAGGATCCTTGAGAGAAGACTTTAAGGAGAGAAGAGAAGTCAGTTGAAGAGGATGAGTGGTGGGCGCAGATAAGACTGGTAAGGGTAATCTCAGCAAGTATAGAGAGAATGTAAGAAAGAAAAGCAAATGAGGTTTCATGGTTTATGAGGTCTGTGTGGTGATTCTGGTTGGGAATTCTGGGGTGATATGAGATGTAAATTTATGGGAAGGAAGGTTTTGATGGAGAGAGATTATACTTTTTTGGAGTGCTGGTTGCAGAGGATGTTTCATCATGATGATGATTTTGATTCAGTGGGTTTCCTTGGTGGGCATGTTCATGGAGAAATGAGATCAAATTTCTACTATCACTTAACCCACTCTTTGCTCACCAGTACTAAGTATATCCTTCAATTTAGTACTCTTTATTTGTATTCTCATATATTCCTTCTCTACCTTTGCTTTCTTTTATTCTTTCTCTCACCTCAGCCCTAGATTTATTTTTTTTTTTTTTTTTTTTACTTTTGGGTTTCTTGGATTTCTTTTTCCTTTTCTTTTTCTCCCACTTTTCATCATTCCTTGTTTCCTTTATCTTTGGCTAACAAATTGATTAAATTTGTGTAACAGACTCTGTTCCTCACAGGATCCAAGAAAGCTATCCCTATTTCCCACCATATTTCCAAACTCTTGTTTAAATATTATTTCTTCCATTCTCTTTGATTCTTTCTAATTTATTTCCAATTTATTGTGTCAGACGAAGGCTGACAGCTATCCCCTTGTGTGATTCTGGGAAGAAAATGGCTGTATGGACCACAACTCTTCCATGGGCTAATATGACCCAGCCTCCAAGGTGTTATGCTAGAAATTTAAATAATCAAACACCAATCTGTTCCTGTTCAAATCATTGATAATGCCTACTTTAAAGCTTTTATGGTACAATTTGGGAGATAGAATAGAATTATATATTTATCTTGAAGAGAGGACTGTTTGATTACTCCTCATCATCACCATCTAATTTTTAGATTCTTTTGTCTTGGGTGATCCATTTGTCTCATTGTCTCTCCCCACTTAACAGTAATTGTTTGCAAGTATACCAATTTTGAAATCTGCATCATCATACACTATTATACACCATTACACATACCATAAATGATATTAAATATCTGCATTATGAGCCTCAACCTATCACATTATCATGACTTATCATTATGTCATATTTGATATCATTGTTATTATTCAATGGATCATTTATCTGATGTTACTAACTTGACATTTTTAGTTCAACAATCACCAATTTACTCTCTACTTCCAATACTAAAAGGGAATCCCAAGTTTAAAATCCTCTAACAACCCAACTTCATACGAGGCCTGAAATTAAAGACTCTGCGCAGAGCATCATGATTAGGGCGTCTTGCTCATGATTTTAAGCAGCCGTGATTGCAGTTCAACAAGCTGGCGCGGCAATGGCCCTCTGTGGGGTAGATGAAATGGCAATAAATAAACTATTCCTCCGACATAACTTCCGTTCATTAATTTGGATTAACAGGAAGAATATACTAAGCGAGCTCTGTATGCTCTTTTTCAGCCCCAGTTTGACTTCGGTAAAGCTACCACCCATGATGACCAATTACTTTGTATCATTAATGCTCTTGTTAAAGCATTTCTCAAGATAAGGTTAAAGCTTCAAACACAATGACCTTTTCCCATTTTCATATTCAGTTTAATCTGGGTTTTGGCATACCTCCACCTAACATCTTTTCTCTTCCCTATTCATTGCCATTCCAATTTCATCATCAATAGGGATTTATAGGGTGGTGGAACTCATCAAAATCAACCCATTAACATAATTTAATATAAAAAAATTAATTTATAGATATTTAAATAAAGTCATGATTTTAATAAGAATGGATATACCATCTAAAACTTTATCATAATTTGCTAGTGGAAGAGTATAAGACAAGATAAAATTTTTGTCACTTTGTCTCTAAGAAACAGAAAGAAGTACGGTACTCTACTGACCTTTTCAACATAATG
>JANLJB010030983.1:10701-29176 GCA_026212285.1 Bursera cuneata | reverse complement strand
ACAAAGTGAAGTTAATTTTCCTTTTTGTTTTTTTTTTTTTTTAAAAGTGTTTTTGGTCGAGGAAAAAAACGTCCGTATGTCTCGGCAACTTCTTGAGGGCATTTTCGGAATTCATCGAACTTCCGTATCCTGCTTTAAGCACGCCCTGCCTGCTTCTCAATTTGAAAGCATAGCATGCGCTTCGTTGGTCCACCCCTCCACTCTTTTTTTCTTTTCCTTTTTTCTTAAAAAAAAATCAATTTTAAAAATGCATATTTTCAATTCTTTAAATAATTATATTATAACACTAATATTAAAGATTTTTTGTTAATGATTTTTCTAGAAGCTTGTTACTACTTTGTCAATTTTTAATAATATTTTTTTACGTATCCTATGACAAATTTGACATTTTTTTTTTTGGTAAATTTCCCCAATAATTGATATGTATTTTTTAAGAATATTTCAAATTTGAAATAAAAGATGGGCCGCGGGCACAATTGGCACGCCAGATAGGCGCGTGAGCGACATCGGGGCATCAAAAGACAAAACATTTAGTCAATGCGTAGTCAAAAGTACAAAAATACCCAATACAACAATACTGTACATGCTCCACTACATCTGGGACAACATTATAGAAAAAGGGACATCAATCTGATGATTGCTGATGTACATAACAGCAGCAGAACAAATCAAAGCCGATGGTGGATGGGGCCCTTTGTTCCCGATTGGGCCCGATAACAAGGCCCCACACCTCATTTGTCCCCCTTAAACCCTCCAGATCCGTTCTGGACATTTTGGAATTTAGATGGATGCGCATTGCATATTATATGACACGTGACCGGTCATGTGCAGTCAGGGGCAGAGCTGGCGTGACGGGCGTGATAACGGACGGCCCTACCGGGAATTTGAATGGTGATTGATGATGATGACGATGGTGATAATGGTTGATGATGGATGTGTGCACCCGGACGCCACGCGTGATTTTGTCTCAATTTCCGCTCTTTAACGGTTTTGCTATCTTTGCTTTTCTGGACAGTTTTGTCCCTCCGCTTCCATTCTAAAGACAACAACCGCTGCTTTTGTTTTGTTTGTTTTTGACTTCGTTTTTCTCGTGGTTTCCAAATGCTTACTAATACTACCTGGAAACTTTTTGTTTTACAAAACAGTAGTATTATGGGTACATTTTGGAGCATTTGGAGCCGGGTATGTCTACGTAGTTAGTAGGTAGCCTGGTGAGGTGATGATCATAATTTGCCACGGTCATGGTTTTCCAAAAGGTCGGTAAATTCATGTCTTCAAGCTATAGCTATAGCTGCTCATGATTAATGTTGGTGACTAATCTATGGAGGAAATGGCAGAACAACTTTTAATTATTGTGCTAGCAAAGCAATTCCTTTCGTACATAGAAGTCGAAATACTAACTTTTTATCCTCGTATATCTCTATCAATTCAAAGAATTATACGAGAATATATATGAATATTTTATTTGTCAAATGGGTTGAAATGGCATTGACGTGCCCATTTTAGTCAAAATGTGAAGCTAGTTACAAACTTGCAAAGTGTAAATAAACAGTGTTCTTCAAGCTTTTCTCGACTTTGCTCTATCTATTTATATATAGAAAAATAAAATAAAAATAAATAAAATGCTTTATTGTCTATTGAGTGACAGGAACTTGAGCTTTATGACTTGTGAGTCACCACCCTTTATCGATGAAGCAAAGCAAGAACTTCTATTCCATCTATTGGGATAAAAATAGAATAGAAGGCTACTTACTTTTCATTATTTAACATTTTTCAAAACTATATGTTGTTTTATATGGGCTTTAAAAGTTTTTTTTTTAATGTTAAATTCTATGTCAAGTATATCTTATTATAATAGGTCAAGTTATTAAGACTTAAATTTTTTTTTTTTGTCACAATTGGGTTCTGATAGAGTTTGATGCCTGGTAGCATATAAGTGGCCTAGCTATGGTTTTAATATCATTATATGTTGTTGTTGTTGTTGTTGCCCATTTAATTAATATCATAAACTTAAAACGACTTTAATTTGAAAACTTAAATGATACCATTTCATTTGATGAAGTGATGGATAGCATCAATCGTTCACCCTTGGATCGATTTCTTTGATATTAGAGATAGATCTTTTCTGTGTCATTCTGACTGATAAGACAATAAGGAACTTTGAGTTGCACTGAACTGATAAATTGTTTCAAGTTTCAGCTACAAAGGCTGAAGGTTCACCTTCAACTTAAGCGTTTATTTCGAGAGTGCAGGCCAGGCATCGATAGAGCAATTAGCTAGAGGGAAAGTTGGAGCATTAGCATTTATACGTATGCATTGCCCCGTAATATAATAAATATAGAAAATGTCTCCATTAATGAGACAAAAGAAATTGTTTTTGTGCAGCAGTGGAACCCTTGTTTTTGGCCTAGAAAATATGCAATGACACTGATTGGACATCAAGTCATGGAGAAACCTGCAGAGAGCCAGAGACCTTCACTCTACTTTTACTTCAAGTAGTAAAGCTAAAGAGGATCTACCCTATTAATTAAGGGTTAACTGGTAGCAGTTAAACGTGCATGAGTATTTTTACGTTCCATGTGAGTCAAATTTACAGCAATCTCTTATCTCACAACTAAAATTACTGCTTTAACAGTAACATGCGCCTACCAACCTGCATACAAATTGATTAAGTACTTTTAAGGACTGTAGCACGTATATACACAAAGAGCAAATAATAGTAAATCATTTTTATGTTCATCCAATAAATATTTATTATATATGCATTTATTTAAAATCCTAATCGTGATTATCGTTAGTTTGATTTGAAAAAAAAAAAAAAAAGCAAATGCATTTGGTAATATATATATAATTAAAGTTGGACATCAAAACTTAAGATTAGTAACTAATAATAAGGGGAAATAAAGGGGGCAAAAAGTGGTAAGCAGAGAGATCCAAATTGCAGTAATTGAAAGACAAAAAGGAGAGTAAGGGGTTCCACAAGGGAATGATGAAAGGATTGAACGTACTGGAAAACAAAGATTGGCTAAGATTAAAGACAGTGGTGCCCACTTCATTCTTTCTACAGAAAAACACTGTGGTCTTCTCTTTGCCACTCACAACATTTGACTTCGCAGTCATCTCATCTCATCCCATCTCTCTCTCGCTCTCTTTCATGAATAGCTTAACCCAGCCTTTTCCCCTCCTTCAAAATTTGTAAACATTTGTCATCTCTTAGTGGAGAACAGAATTATTAGGGTTTGAAGGTGAGTTTAATGAGGCACGTGACACCGCCCTCTTAAGTCAAGATTTAGACCTTATAACTAATGTGTATATTTTTATATTATATTACTGTATATCAACAAACAAAAGTATTCTATCTTCAAGCACTTTTTTTGCTATGCGTGAAGGCACGATCCAATTGCCATATGCCGTGCATGCTCTCTTGTTTACTTCTCTTTCCATTTGGGTTCTTCACAGTGTATGGAGAAATTCGGTGCTTTGTGATTGGAGGGTAAATCCCACTTTGCTTTGGATGCGTTTTGAGAAAATTTTGGCATATATTACAAGATAATTAACCAGACCAAGTTTATGGATCAATTTCTAAGTACAATCACATGCGCAGCAATTCTGTGGTGGGTTATACTGCCATGCATATTCATGATCAAATTAAATAGCTACTGAACTTCCAGCAAACAAATTTCAAGTTTTGTAGGCAGATGATCATTAAGTAGCTAGTAAGGTCAAATGAGAACTATCAATGACTGCAATGAGATGATCAAGTTATCATAATAAACTTGATCAAGCGTCTAGAAGAACTAACTGAACTGTTATGGGGATTGATCATATATGTATATATTAATCTTTAACGTGTTGTGTTCTGAAAGAAGGTCAAGATTATCTTTGATTACAACGTAGATTAATCTTCTATTAAAAACCAAAGTTACATCGGTTAAAGGTCACAGTTTTGTTGTTTGTTACAAAAGTTTCAAAAAACTAATGAACAAAGAGCATGTCTTAATGGCAAATTAACAAGATAACTAGGAGAAAGAGATATATCAATCAATAATGCGATAACGTAGCTATTATACAATAATCACTTATTTGAAAGCTTTAATTTTGGTTTGGAAGTTAGTGGGCTAAGAGATTTTTACAAGATAAAGAGGGGATTTGAAACGGGGTCCCAGATCATCATTACCAGCATGTTCTATCACTTGGTGTTTGGTAAAGAAAAGTAAAGATACTTTAACATGAATATATATGAGAAGGTGCAGCCACTAACCCAATTTACAATTTTCACAGATGCAAAGCAAAGAAATATATATATATATATATATATATAATTGACAGCCAAATGATTTAGACCTTCCAAAGTAAAAAAGCATCAAAAAATAGGTTTTGGGTTTTGGGTCTTGCCCTAATAAGGTCTACAAAAATAATACACAAACCCCAAGCCTCACTCTTAATCTCAATTTTAGACTAATAAATGTCTAGATTAGTGATATAATCAATGGCTTCTATATATATATATACAGCTCTTGATCTTTCTTTGTTTTGAAAAATTTCTTCTTTTCTAATGAAGGATGTTTGTGCTGAAACTTATACCTTGAGACCCACTTAAAATCATGTAACATGGTTCGTTACATAAAGGGAACTTGAACCCAAATTTTGGCTTGGTTAAATAAGGATAACAACCATCACCATGTGTTGGTGTTCTCTCGTTAATGCTTTTGATCTTGAACTTGTAAACTTTCTTGGAGTTTCTCTGCTTTTTCTTGTATTGTCAATCAAGTCTTGATCATATAAACAGAAACAGTACTGCTTTGCTAATGGGTCAAATGGAGCCGATGATGCTACTATATAGGTAGTGAAAACTTAGTTGTACTACTATCTAGATATTAGTAAATAAATTAACCATTATCTAGCTTGTTGATTAGGGGTTCTCGACTATTTTTTGTTCTTTTCACAGAAGCCATAATATCTCTCAACTAGGATAATTGATTTTGAGGAAAAGAATTTGCAAAGGCAAAATAGAGGAATGTATTGACCAAAGAAATTCTATGAATCTGCACATAATTGGTAGTTTTCTACCATAGTCCTATAATTATGTTTTGGTGGGCAAACAAACAAATCATTTGACTTAACTGCATATTTTTGAGAAATTCAAGTTTTGGATCATTGTGTTGCACGTCTGAAAGTATATTTATTAAAAGTGTTTTTGCTTGAAACCACTTCTTACAAATTAAAAATACTTTCAAACTATATTAAAATTATTCCAAGAAACACTTCAAGTACTTTTAAATTATCTAAAAACGTTTTATTCATTTCAGTGGAACATTATAAATAAACTAAACCCAAAAGATTGAAAGTGTTGTTTTTAATGATACTGGAAGCAACCCTTTACATTAACTCAAGTTTATTTTATTCTCCTTCAAAGTTTTTTTTTTTTTTTTTTAAATTCTTGATATAATTTGATGATTGGTTTTGAGGGCTTCCTGTCCTTTGAAGCAAAAGACACGGTGATGCATGGAAATCCCACTAGGAATCCAACCTCTTAAGCAAAAACTCAAAACTATAATCATTTTGTTTTAGAAAATGGAAGCTACTTTTGTATTCATGTTTTGAGTTGGATACTTGTGTAAACTCTAAGCCCTAGTCTACATCTTAATCATAAGTTTTTTTTTTTTTCTCTTACTTTTTCTTTCTCATGCTTTCAAAGCTTATAATTACCAATTGCTGTTGGTGTTTGCCTCATGGAGTAACAGGAAGGACAACCCACTCACCCGTGGGCTTCCTATGAATCATCACATTCTTGCTTTGCTTTTGGTGGGTGGGTTTTGTTTGTTTGTTTGCTCAATTTTTCAAGTTTCAGCTACCCGTTTGCTTACCTTATCGATATGCAAAATTTTCTTCTTGCATACGTATTTGAATTTTGTGTTAAATCATAATGAACGTTTGTAATAAACAAAAGTTACTTTGCTTATTATAATGGGGCCATCGCTCATGCCATTATAATTGCTATTATGGCTGTTTAACGTTTACTTCCTTCCTTTCCTTTAGCTAGTATTTAATGATGTTGCAGTATTGTTGATGCAATTAAAAACAGAAAAGAAAATGAAATTTTTTTGTCGAAACTGCTGTTAACATATTGATTTTGTAACATTAAAAGCTTACCGACACTTTGAATTAGATATGTAAAACTGGAGGTCGCCCATTGCACTTTGACCCATAACGAGAAATTTCTATGCCCACAGGTAGCAACCTGTTAGGAGGCAAACATATTCAAACTCCTGTATTTGGTTACCTTGTGGGTTAGCTTTGATCTTTATTTTGTAAGGTATATGGGTCAAATCAGGCCCAACTCAACCGGGCCAGCCTCACATGTCCTAGTGTATCCCAAGTAGAGGTTCCGTCTTCTGACCTTTACTGGTGCAAACCATTAGTTTGACCATGTGGGATTCCAATACCATCAGTATGATATTTTGTAGAATATGGTCATTAACACTGAACACAAAATCTTTCCGTAACTCAAAGTGGTTAGCTTGATCATATCTGTGCGTTACTGTTCCAGCCCACTCATCAATGTACTCATACTGCCAACCACTTGTTGATAAGATGCGAATGAGCATGATATTTCAGCAAGTAATGAACAAAAGTAGCTTTATGTTTGGACTTTTATGGTCCAAAAAGTTGTGGATACCAGATAGTATACTCATATTTTTTAGCTTTTTCTAAACCAAAACGAACGAGACCATTCCAGAGTAACCACTCAGAAAAATGAAAACTAACCACCAAAGGAAATAAAAGAAAAATCTTACGATTCACAATCAGAAAACAAAATCCGTGTAAGATACTGAATCAGGAATGTTTGAACCCTAAAAAGGAATTTTGATGATTAGTGGCAAGAAATGGTAGTCATATTATGTTTTCAATGTGCTATTGATAACTTTAATTCTAGTTGTAACCATTGTTAAACAGTTAGAATTTCTAGTTGGTATAATTTTTAGATCAGCTCACTCATTCCTTTGCTCAGCCATGTTCCTTGAAAAGCTAAGTAACTTTCAACTCCCTCACCGTCTTCTGACCAGCTGCTTCACAAGGCATTCTGTAACAATCATAACTAGGTTTAAAAAAGTGGTGAGCTGAAAAATGAGGTGCTGTAGCCAAGAAGTGTTGCTGTTCTACATTCTTCAGTCCACATGCTCGCGGAAACGGATAATTTTGCGGATAAAAGGCCTCTCACGGCGATAGCTATTAATTTNNAAAAAAAAAAAAAAAAGTTACAATTATGAGTGTATTTCACATAACAGTGAGAGAGTGAAACCGTTCAAGTAAATATTACAAAAACAACAATAGTCCAATTACAAAGCTTAATTTGCAAAGTACTAATACTTTAAAAAGGATAAAGAGAAAAGGAAGATACTTACATTACAATGGACGAGATGCAGAAACAAGTTAACCCAATGGAAAAATGAATTAAGAAGGTTGGCCAGAAATTTTGCCGGTCCAAAAATATTCTCTCAGAAAGGAGTGTAGTTACACCTGAAAACAACAAAATTGTCCAACCCGAAGGCAAGCAGCAGCGAAAGGAAAACGAGGAAGGATCCTGTGGAAATGAAAACAATAAACAAATAAAGTATCATCCAGTATAAGGTTGATATAAGTAACCAATAAATGACAAATTTACATGATACAGTCATACCTGGAAATAATGCTGGATGAATACAGCAGAGTAGATTATCCTCAGAATCATATCTTTAGAACAGTTAAAAGAAACAAGAGGGCATAATTTTAATCTAAACATCCATGCACCTCTCACTGAGAATGAAAATTATTGGACTTGGAACTGGGAATCAAGCATAAATTTAAAAATGCCACAATCCCGACATAAAAATATGGGAATGTTCATTTCTCAAGAAATATAAGATTCTTGGTAGACCAAAGTGCAGTCATGTCTAGATCAGGGTTCAAAAGATCTCCAATTGTTATGAAGTACCAGACAACCAAATTGTTGAAGAAACCCAAAGGTTTTTGCAGCACAATATGAACAGTGGAATACTTCAATTCAGCTGCACCACTTATGTAATAAAATAAAGCTAATTTGTTCATCTTTTTCCTTGTCCCTGTCACACCCATCAGTTTAACTCAAGTACATTTCCTTATTAACCAAGTAACCAATAACTTTCATCACAAACATTATCAACTATTGGCTGATAGCCAAGTATCAGACAATATCAGTTGGATTTTATAGCTATACCAAGAAAACACTGCATGATGGAAGGATAAAAGGATACTTAAAGAATTTGCTAGAATTAATCCAACTGCACCAGCTGACTGTATTAGTAAAACATTCATAATCACGTATATCACAGAAAATACAAGCAACGAATCATTTGAGCGTTTAAGTTGGTCCTCTGTGGCAACTGCGTGTAGAAATGCTTCAGAAGTTCCTGATGCAAAATCAAAATTAAAATCAAAACAAAAAATCATCATAACTGTGACGCCACAAGGGATGGTTTGATGCTGAATAAAAAGGCTAACTTTAATAGTTATTGAAAGAATATTATATCTTAAGAATTTAGATATTTAAGCCCTTAGATCTTTTGTATTTCCTTATGTGAGTAGGAAAACTCTGCTTAAAAAATTACCATTTGTACTAAGAAGTACTAACGATACAGCTCAATTAAAAAAAAATGATACAAAAAACAGGGCAGAATAATATACGGTGTTGTTGTCAAGCAAAGAATGTGAATATATATTTAAGGCAGCAGTAAATGCTAAGCGACAAAAAAATTTACTAACCATTCATAGCCAAAACAATCACATAAAGACAATAGTACCGAAGAGCTGTTGATGCTTCTCCATCACTCCATTTCTGACCATATAAAAGTCTGATGAGAGAGTATGAGTAACTTGGGCCAAATGCCCCAAATATAAGACCTACATGATGTGAAATTGAAGCTTGAGACCATGTAATATAGAAAATTAATCAATTCTCATTCAAAAAAATTGGCAGGCTGATCAACAAACAGGATCATGAGAACTTTTATTACAGTTACAAGATAGGAACACCGTGGCTACAAAGATAGGGAAACAAATCTGAACTAAAGATAGCATCCACCCACAAAATAAATAAATAAATGAACAGAAAAAAGATTTGACCAAGTGAAAGAAGTACCAATCAACAGAACAAGCTTCAGAGCATCTGTAAGGCTTCTTCCAATTTTGTTGTTTTTCTGTGGGTCTTGTCCTGTAAAGAAAAAATATACTTAAGAAAAACAGCACCTGCATCATCTATTTAGCTTGTCCATTCAGAAGCAGACTAATTAATTTAACATTCACAAGGAGTAGGCTTAATGAAAAAACGAAAATGCTTCTTTAAAAGAATTCCTCCTGTGGAGTGTGTACAGAGGATGCTAAGACATCAAAGAAAACAGGAGAAAAAGCTATTGATAAAACACTTCATGTAATGAGCATGATTAACCACAAAATATCAATCAACTCATATTTCCAAAACAAATTTGGTTAGACAATCATCACATTAAAGATGGCTCCACAGACAAAAATTACTCAAAAAAAGCTCGTGACATGAAAGTGCCAAAGAAGCATGCTACCAAAGAATGGTCACAGAGGCATTTTAGAACTTGATAAATCAAAAGAATCTTATCTCATAAACATAGTACAGTTCTTTCTTGTTTCTTACACATGTAAATAGAGCACAGAATTAATTTATTCTCTACTACCATGTGCTACTAACTTAGGAAACAGGAAACAAAAAATTGAGTGCATGATCCATATATTACAAGGAAAACCATAAAGACCAAAGGAGAGAACTAAACCTGAGGCAGACCTGGCAAATGTAGCATATGAACTTTCTTCAAAAGGAAGAAACACCAATCTCACCACTAAGCTCCCTGGAATGCAAGAAACGAAAACCAATAAACATGCTCTTAAGTGTAAAAGATATGCAAGAATGACAACATTTTTTTAACTAAAGTAGCAGAGGATCAAAATAAGTAGAATCATTTCAAGTATATACTCTGTCATCATCAGCAAGCTATTAATGGAAACTCTGAGAGGCAAAGGGTGCTAGAACAGCTACTTACCTAATTTATCTACAAGTCCATATACAGCCTGGTTATATGGTGTATCTAACCATACAAGGACCATCTTTTCTCCTTCTTGAAGGAGCAACTTTCGGAATGACTGAAGGGTAAATAGTGTACACATGTTTGAAAGCTGCTGATCATAAGTCATCATATTTCCTAGTCTGTAAAAGTATATGTCAGCTCACCAACATATGCTGGATAATAATGATTGAATGACAAAGCAAGGAGCCAGTAAAATAATTAAGAAAACAATAGATGAGAAACTTTGCAAAGATCTGATAGTAAATTAATGCAACCAATCTTAGAACATAGTTTGATTAGATTTTCTATCAAAAACAATAGCTAAAATAAGAATAAGTTGGAAACAATACTTGGATAGAGCATAGATAATTAAGTGTAAGAGGATATGAGATTAGCAATTTGAGAATTATTCTGACCAGATAAATAGCAATCTGACAAGTTATTAAAGGGGAAAATACGATGCCCACAACATTGAACAAGATTGATTTTAGCTAAAAACATTACAATTTTTTTATGAATGGGAACTTTAACCAAGGAAAAAATTGTAGCACTTCACTAAACCATCTCTTGCATTTTATGTTCTTGACATATTGATTGTACTGGCTAAACTTTAGGTTCATTAAAGATATGGAGCTACCCAATAAAACTGTCCCAGAAAAATGAAAATTTACTATGTATTAAAAAAAGGAGTTTATGGAACCAATACCTGCAGATGTCTGAATACTATGATATTTGATACGTACACTATAAAACAACGGTGTCTTTCATGGAGGGGTGGAGGGGTTTCAAATGCAAACATATTCATCACCAAAGAGAATAAGCTATCTAACATGTAAGAAGCTGTACCTGAAAGGGAAAAGCTCAGAAGTTCTAAATTCACGAGAAAAAAGAAAGTAGCCCCAGTAGCCTAGGAACAAGCAAGCTCCATATGCAACTTGGGACAATGCAAAAGCAATCTCCCTCTCCTGTAAGAATTAGGTTAATCACCAACTGATTAAAAGCTATTTCTATGCAAATCATCACACTTAGCAAAGAAAATCTTGTACCTATCTTTGAACAAATTACAAATAGACCAGAGAGATTTCTCCACATCCATAAACTGTTGAATAGAATCTCAATAACAGCTTAAACAGTACTGGGAAAAAATTCTATCACCGTGTCCTTAAGGTTTACTAGTTTTGAGATGAAAAAAAAATCGTCAATCATAAATGTAACCAAAACACACACTAATTATCCACACGTGCCAGAACAAGAGGAAAAACAAAGGCTAACATGCATGCAATCTACATATAATGTTAAGTACAATTAGTTAATTCCATACTCATCTAGAGGTAGAATCCAGGGAATTATCAGCATGCCAGCAATTACCTGAACAGCTATACCAAGTGCACTTAGAAAAAGGTAGTCAAATCAGAACAGCATTAGAGAATTAGCTCAAAATTTGATAAAAATCAACCAATAAGTATTAAAAAGTTTTCAAGATGCAGAGTCTGGTTGGTGCCACTAGGTAAGTCAATGACATTTAAGCATCCAAATTGAAGACAGCAAGTCAATGAAATTTAAGCATCCAAATTGAAGACAGCAAGTCAATGATATTTAAGCATCAAAATTGAAGACATAATCCAATTAAAGCCTTTACCATGTCAATCTGCTTGACAATGAGAATGTACATTGACACACAACGTGACAGTGTTGCCACAGTTTCAACCATTAACCGGAGTTTGAGAAGAAGCAAGTTCTGAGAAAGGATATACAAGGGTTCTGCCAATAACTCTAATATGCATGCCCAACCTGTCATATGAAATTAATCAATCCCATGAACCAAATAATGTAAGAAGGAAGAACATAAACAATTTAAATTTTATTTTAACTAAAAAAAACGACCAAACAAAGTCACTTAGACATAGTTGTTTACATAATTATATTCTAAAGCATATTGCCCAACACTTCTCAACGCCTTGTTACCGTTACATACCAAAAGTTTCAAAAAGCTCAATCATATCTAACGTTCATACCTCCTAAGGAAACTCATGCAGTTGGTCCATATCTAGGTTGATACATCTGGGCTCCTAATGATTCTGAAAGATGCGTGCTAATTGAAGAGGAATCTGACAAGGTAACAACAGAGGGCAAGATCTAATGATTTTAATATTAGGTTTGGTACAGATGAACAAGGGGAAGCATGGTAAGCGACTTCTGGGGAGGATCCAAATTTCAAAGAATAAAATCTACTTTAAAGAACAACAGGAAAAACCATGACTCTACACTGAAAATAATGGCTGAATATCACATTCAGAAGAAACTGTCCATAAAGATCAAAATTTTCTTTTATTTTTAGTTAGTCACCCATAATCAAGTGAACACCTAATGAAAACATGGTACTAGAAAGGCTGGAAAATATTACAGAACTATACCGTTAATCAAGATGGCTTGTGCATATGGATTAGAATAATTTAACCCTTGCCACCAAAGGACAAGAAAACAAGCTCCAACTGTAACAAACACTCCAAGTGGAAGTGTCAACCATGCCACTTTCAATAGCTTCGCTACACGCCCCTCCCCTGAAGCCCCATCACTGCAGCATAAGACACATGATATCTAGGAGTGAAATCTACAACAGAATATGTTATTTAATAAAGACTCAGACATTCATCTAAATTGGCTTATTACAATTCGAATAAAAATAATAATTTAATCAATCTTCACTAACCATAAATGGAAATTGTTTACCAAGTAAAGAAGTAGCGATTGAAACAAGATAAAGTAATCTACAAACTAACTAAAATAATCAAGCCAAACCAAGGCAAATAAAGTAAATACAAGTACCATCTAATGTCAGCTCGGAGGCAGGCACGGCGGAATCCCTCTCGACTGAGAAACAAGACGCACGTCACAAAAAGATGGAATTGAACTGCGTAAAGCTGCATTTGCGAAGGAAAAAAAATGAATAAATTCACAAATCACCACCAAAAAATTTTTTTAAAAAATTTATTAAAAAAAGGAAAAAAGAATTTTTACAGCGTAATCCTCCGCCGTAAGGTGTCGCACGATCCATGAATTGAATATAAATGGGATTCCCCTTGACAGGAACTGTGTAGCTAATGAACGTAAAAAAAAAAAAACAATTAAAAAAGAAATGAGAAGGAGAAGAAGAAGAAGAAGTGTTGGTGGGAGAGTTACCTAATAAATACTTGAAAGTGCGAGAGAAATTAGTTGAATGATCCACTGAAGCCTTAGACATGTCGAATTGGATCCAATGTAATAAGAGTTTCAGAGTTTCATTTGCGACGATATAATATAGTTCAAAAGTTCAGAGATTAGTCACCACTTCAGCTGACATTTCCATTAAAACAAGAAAGCAACCACGCTCACAAAGCTATTAAAGCACATAAACAAACAAGCATTAGTAATTCCCAGTCCACTCTTTCAACCAAATTAAACGAATTTAATTCAGATTATAAATTGAAAATATAATCACATTCAAACAGTTCAAACCCAGACTAAAAATAAAAAATAATACAATCCCGATTGGAAATTCATGAAAATATCAAAACCCAGACGGTAAATTACCTTATTTGATGTAATTATTCTCTCTAGAGAGAGTTGTGTTGAGTGAATGATGCTGAAGTACAGAGACTCAAAAAGCGGTTTCTCCTTGGGATATCATGTCCCTCATTTTTGTTTTTATTTTTCTAACGAACCTCGTGTATGTTTGTACTAAATAACTCCGATGATTGTATGACCTTCGCTTGCAAATTCTAGTAGTCATCTATCATCGTTTATACTCTAATAACTTTCCTACTTTATTCCTATTAATAAATATAATAAAAATATGATTAATTTATAAATAATAATATTAAATTAAATTATCAAAATAATTTTATATAAAATATAAATGATCATGATTTTATTATCAAAGTAATAAATATATAAAAAATACAAAAAGAGGCACTCTAATTTTGATAAAATAATAAAACTAAAATAAATACAATAGAAATGATAACGATAGAGCTACAAAAAATATAAGTAATATCAAATAACTATTTTTTACGAAAAATTAGTATTTTCTATTACAATATATTACATTAATATATAATAACTTTTGTTTTGTTTTTTATTATTATTGTTTATGTTTATTGCAAAAAATAACTCTTTGATATTGCTAATGTTTATTGCAAAAAATAGTCATTTGATATGTTTATGTTTCTCGTAGCCCCATCGTTACCATTTCTGTTGCGTGAAATTTTTTACATTTTTTTTTTAAGACAAATTGATATTCTTACTTATTTATTATTTTGAACCATAAAATCAATTTGATCATGTAAGAGTAATAACAAATTAATCATATTCTATTTATATTTATTAGTAAGATTAAAATTAAAATTATAAAATTATTGAAATATAAAAATCAATAAATATTGATTAACAGACTTTATATGTGAATTGACTTTCAAGAAAATTTCTTGAAAACCAGGCGTGGCGTGGTCTGCAATTATTATTTTTTATTATATATTATCTTACTTAGTTAAAAAAAATATAAAATTAAGCGACCTATTTTTCAAAAAGACTACTTAAACATGATCATTTTCCTAACTTTCTCCAAAAATATTCTTTGCCGGATAAATTTGAATAGAGGAAAGTCCTGAACCAAGCCAGTGTTTAAAAAACAGCTTCACCATTTTATGAGAAAATCAAAGAGGCCTGTAAAGTGTGGAAAAACATTAAACGACCTGGATAGAATAAAAGACTTATCATTAATTGAAATGACAAGTAACAATGATGAACAACTATAAAGATTATACTGCCGTGTTGAGAGAAACCCGATATGGCCCAGATTCCCAGCAGGTGAGTTCAACCACCGAACTATATAAAGGCCGTAGAAGCCGTTAGTAAAGAACACTCCGAAAGCAAATAACAAGCAAAGCACTTCATCAGCCATATAAAGGTCAATAATTTCTAGGAAATAATACAATCCAACATATTGGGAAGGTATTTATAAGATTAAAATTCCCTAACTAGTTCAAGAAACACAAAACTCAATTGCCTAAATGCAATAAAACTAATAACCACGTTCAACAAAAGTAACGCAGAAAACTAGTCTCGGAGTTCTTCAAATACTTAAAAGAACAGCAATCCAACTATAGTAATAATAGAAACACCAAATAACAACACAAAAATTAACGGTAGCGCCTGAGTGAGAGTGTATTGTTCCTCTTCCAGTTGGCCCTTCTTGAAGGCCGTGCCTTGTGGTGTAAGTGTCCCTTTCCACGGAGACCTCTGTACTTTTTCCCAGCAGAAGTGAGTCCTCGGAGCTCCCTGTGTTTGTGCACAGGATTGCAGATCCAATTGATCCTTGGATCATTGCGGATTGCATTGTGAGCAGCATCAACCAAGATTACCTCAAAATATTTGTATGTTGAATCCTGCACATAGAAACACATAATAACTAATATGTACTTGAATAAGATTTAGCCAACCCAAAAATGAATCAAGAGAAACAACTCCAAATGTGTAGCACAAATCAATAGCTCTCACAGCCAGTTTGACAGGTTCACAGGTGGACACTTCACAAAAACCCAAACATACCAGTTCCAGTTACCAGTTTATTAACAGAAACCAAGATAAAATGTATTCAAAAGATCCGATCCTATCATAATCTCATAAAACAAGCATCCAAAACCGCTCCTATATTCCCAATTCCCAAATTCAATAGTCTTTTTAATATGTGAGAATCTGTTAACTCAAGAAATTTTGTACACACCTCGTTGATCCAGTAAGAGTTGAGAACCTTGAGGCCACCAAGTTTCCGACCTGCACGTTCCTCTGCAACTGACCGTTTGCTGCGTTGGAATTTCAGTTGTGTGACACCCTGGTTTGTTGGTTTACCATAGACAATACCCTTAGGAACTGGTCTCTTTCGTCCACCACGTCTCACACGCACTCGATAGACCACATAACCCTGCAAAGATTATTGACTACAGTCACGAGTTGCCAAGCACCAGAAGAGGAAAACATTATAGAGCCTCAAAAACCTATAGAACCTTAGTGCTATAGAGCAACACCAGTAGAATATCAGGGAGAAAAAGAGATAATAGGGTGACAGGTGGAAGTGATATGTAAACATTACAGATAATTCTGCCAATTTTTTGTTTAAACAACTTTTAAACATTAGCAGCAAATATAAGCATATAGTACAAAATTTTACAAACAAACAACATCTACAGGTAAATATATGTGAACATGAAACAACCACTAGAAAAAACAAAGCAAAAGCTTGAATCAGGCAAATGAAAGCAACATTAATTTAAACAAAGTATTTGCTAATAATCAGAAATTATTACACTCTAGGAGAAGTTCAACTACAAACATGCTCTTTTCTGTTCAGTTCACAAGTTAGATAACTGAAAAAAGCATATTTGGAAAATAAGAATCAAATCACTCTCTTAATGGTTTCCCATAGTCTATTAAACAAACAATATATCACCAACAAGCTAGGGCTTTAAATATTCAGCTTCCTATTTCCATAAGAACATACTTACAAGATATTGAATCACCCCATGTAGTAACTAAAGCACAAGTGAGCATCAAGCATATATCCAACACAACTCGGAAGTGATAATGAGTATATATTCTTACCTGCTTGGCCTTGTAACCCAAGCGACGAGCCTTGTCAGGGCGAGTGGGGTGAGTGACGCGCACAATAGAAGGATGCTGGCGGTACTCCCAGCACCTCACCCTCTGCAAGAACCTCATCACATCCGACTGCTTCTTCCTCCATAGCTCCGACACATACGTGTAGGCACCTA
Source organism: Bursera cuneata (assembly GCA_026212285.1). Lineage (NCBI taxonomy): Eukaryota > Viridiplantae > Streptophyta > Magnoliopsida > Sapindales > Burseraceae > Bursera > Bursera cuneata. The sequence goes on along the minus strand of JANLJB010030983.1, from coordinate 12,261 downwards.
ATTTCAAAATAAAAAATAATAAGATAACTACCCTAACATGGACCATTATGTAGATATTAAATGAACAAAAAAAAAAGGCTACATCCAAAGTTTATTTTCTTATATTTTCTCTGAAACCAAACAGATGATTCACAGTTGCAACAAATAAAACACATAAAACAACGCCGTACAGAATCGAAAGTAATTAGCGAAAACAATTAAAGTTTTGACGAGCTGCTATTGGACCTTACTAACAATGTTAAATATCAATTAATAGATGATTGAAAGCAAATTAGCCAGCTTAATCAAGGTTAATTAGATCTTGGAGACGTTTAAAATTGAGAAATGAAAGGGAAGACGAGAGAAGATAAATGCTTACCCATTGTTTGTTCGTTGAGGTCCTCTGGTCTCGAGTTTCGGCCGAGGAGCTGGGAGTGGAGGGATATATGATGGACTCTCCAACTAGGGTTTTAGCATCCAAGTGAAAACTTTTGCTTGTTAAATTACGAATGTGACCCTAATTCTGTAGCAAATGGGCCCAAATAATAACACTCATCAGTTTCCATATTACTGCAATAGGCCTTAGAAAATTGGGTTAAAAGTCCAAATTTGGTATATTGGGCTGTTAAAAACCTCGGACGAGGATGTTAAAGAGGCCCAATATTTAGATTAAAAATAGATAGACAAGAAAGAGAAAAAAGGAAAAACAATAGATGGCGTTGTGTCGCACTCACATCTTATAATTAACAAGGGTACGAAGAAAGAAAAACAACAGATTACGTCACATCTTATAATTAACAAGAGTACAATTAATCAAATATCAATAGCGTCATAGTCAGACCAATTTAAATATTTGGCCCAAAACAAAAATTCTAATTTAGAAACTTTTATATAACAAAAATATTAAATATAACTGTTATTAATAGTTAAATTAGATAATAATAAGTTCATTATGATTTGAAACAGATATAGGAGATAAAGAATTCATAAAATAGAAAATACTTTTTTTTTCGCTCACAGTTTTTTAAATTTTCGAATATAATCCTTCAACGTTGTAATTACCAATCACACAAAAATATATTTTCAATTCAATAATTTTAATTTCGAGTGACTTGAAATCAATTTTCAAGTCACTCGAAATTATATTTTTGTGTCAGAATTTACGTGAAATTATATTTTTTCTACTACTCTATCCTCAACGTAATTTACTTATTGCTTAAAACTTTAATTTTCTTCAAATATATTAATTAAAAATTACTCAAAATAATTTTCATGTGAAATAAGATTTATGTTTGAGTCACTCAAATAATCAAAATTATATTATCAAATTATAAGTTACTTAGAATTACTCTTTTTGTGTCCAAACCCAAAACCCCCTTAACCATTCAATATTACACTTAAAAATCCCTTCTTGATCAAGACTCTCTCGATAGACCAGCAACCCTAGCCCTCTTTATCGGGAACCAATAACTCATCATATCAATAATCAAGTTATGACTTTAATACCGCTTGTAGAGTCTTTAGGAGACAAATTCAAAAGGTTAACCTAATGGTATCATAAACTTCAAGACCCCACTCTTT
>JANLJB010030983.1:0-10613 GCA_026212285.1 Bursera cuneata | reverse complement strand
AATCATTTCCCCTTCAAAAGTATAATTTCTCATTATTCAAAATAATTACTCATTATTTTTATTAGCACACCTATCTATTGCCCTCTTAACTCTCTTAAACTCTCTTTCTCTAAGTATGTATAAGATCTCTTTATATTGTGTATAAGAAAAGCCTAATGCACCACCTATATATACCACTCTAAAGATTCGTAGTTATCTCAACCCTAGAGTTAGTAGAATTACCGTCATAAAATAGATTTTAACTAATCCTATTCCTGAATAGGAAAAACCCAAACCCATTTTACGAAGGTTTCCTAATCATACAAAGATTTAGTTGCCTAATTAAACCAGGCTCCACACCCTTATCACAAAATTCTCATTTTTACTTGAAAATGTATTTTTCAATTATTTAATTTTTTTTTATTTTCAAAATTATGAAAAAATTTAGAGAGAGAACCTAATAAGCCTTTAGTTAGAGTTGTGTATATAAAGATTTTTTTATTTATTTAAAAGAAAGTAACTTTCAATAAATAATTATATTTCAAAAAATAAATATAGAATTATATAATTTTGATTCTTAATAATAAATTAAAAAAAATTAAGTAGGCTGACAGAGAAATACAAATAGGATAATATTGTATGATCATTATCCAAAAAAATTAAGTACTATTTGATTTTAATTTTAAATTATTAAATTCTGTATATAATAGGGGAGCCGGCACTAGGGCGAAGAAAACAAGGTAGGTAATGACAATTTTGGGTTGCTTGGCATAAATGTAACGTTATGCAAATGCCAAATACATCAAACACCATTTCATTCTTTATACTTTATAATTATTTACTAAACTCGTCATATCATTTCATACCACAATATTGTCCTCTCTGCCTCATTCACCTTCACCAATTTTTTTTTTTAATTAAAAATTTAGATATCTTGATTCTATATTTGATACGTTTGACAACGTTTATCGAACGTCGAATACTATCAAATATTCGATGAATAAATTTTTTTAAAAATAATCAAATTTTAACTACTATTATTTATTGAAATTAATGAATCTAACAATATAAGAAGCATCTAATATTATTCATTGCGAAGAATGAGGACTTCATTATCGGCATTGAGCTTATTATATAAAAAAAAAAATTGATAATAGAAAAATCATGTTTAAAAAAACGAATAATAAAGAGAAAACATGTTGAAGAAGGTGTAATTGATCAATAAGTTTCCCGCAAGCAAAGAATTGATTGTCAAATTGAATGCAAATACGTGTACCTCCAACCGCATTTACTCGTATATTTACAGTAAAATAATTACAAATCCAAATCTTGAAGAGTTGTGGCAACAAATAAGGGTTCAGCATAAGCCTTTAATGGCCTTACCAATCAAACTTGGTGGGCCAACATTTTTTGTTATTAAACCATTTTTATTAAAGTTGAAAACGACTTTTAACATTACAATTTTAGAGTCGTGAATATCAAAAGTCAAACTTGGAGAAGGTTCACCTACAAACTACTTTTTTTTTTTTTTTTTATATATATATATATATATACATATAATTAAAAAAAAGGATAACCCTCTAATGGAGTAACAAATAAAGAAAATAATTTATTGCCAGGGATAATAATTTGATATATTTATATTCAAATCATGAATATTTAAATTAATAGAGTTATTTATTTTTCAAAGGATCTTCGTAATTTTGACTATTTCGTTTTTTTTTTAATGTAAGGATGATAAAAACCCATCTTATTCTTACTCCAAATTAATGGTAAACACAATTCATTTTAGATACAAAAATTAGTTTTGTATCGAAATCATAATTAATATTGTAATTACAACACTAATATCGTAGCTTACACGTCTTTTATTTGATTTCAAATTTTCCTTAAACACAAAGAGGTAATATCTAAGATTTTTCTCACGACATTATGCTACATAACACCTCATACAATTTCTAGAAAAGTGTTTACTACACTTAAAACAATTATTGCAGGGGCCACGTTGAAAGCTAGATTAAAGAGTGTGGTACAATGCCCTTGTTTTCAACCCAGTGTTTTAAATAAATTGAATGTAAATAAATAACATAAATGTGAGAAAACAACCTAGTGCAGTGGACTATTTTCTTCATAATTTTTTGTGTTTTTGTTATGAAACAAATTTAAGAATATATAATAAGGTATTGAATTTTGGAAAAAAAAAATACATAATCGATATTAAATTTAAAATATATTTGAAAAATATGTGACACATAAAATAAAATTTTAAATTCATAAGAAGAGGGGATAAATTTCTTTTGATAACCTAACCAAAATTTAATTAATTTTTTTTTTGAACTACCTAAGTTTTAACCTTTCAATTATTTGATAGATTACGTTGATAAGTTGAAAGTGTTGAGAGATAAAAAGAATTGATGGACATAAACACAAACCAAAATAAATCATGGCATGTCATCAATCGTGGGATATTTGAGATAATGAGTTAACGAAGAGTTAATTAACACTTATCTAGAAGGATATTTTTGTTATTGCATTGAATTTGTCTAAACAAAAAAATATAATATTTATAAGAATCGATTCAAATTAAAGATGTATTTAAAAAAATAACCATAATTCTAAAATTTTTTTGAACCGATATATTTTTTTGGTCAATTTCTTAAGTTCAATAGCTCGACACTCTTTATTTTTTCTTGTTTTTGATCTCCTAAGTTCAATAGATCCACAGCCAAAATGAGAACTATCGATATATCAAATTTAAACAGATAAGTAAACAAAAAAAAAAGAATAAATAAGATGTCTGAACTATTAAATTATAATCATGATGTCCACTTTTTTTTTTTTTAAATCATTATCTTTTGAAACTGTTTCATAATTTTAATTATTAAAAAAAAATTAGATCTACTAAAAGATCAAAATCAACCATTCACTTTTTGTTTCGGCAATTAACCCAAGAAACAAGACGAAGGAAATGGAAAAGAAGTATAATATAAAAAAGAGGAAGTTGCTCCATGCTATCCATAAACCGCTTCGGAAGTATCAAACAAAGTCTCTTTCCACTCCATTATCTCTCTCTCTCTCTCTCTCTCTCCCTGAGAAAGTACAGTGAAGCTGTAAAGAGAGAGAAGCACAAACAACCAAACAAAAAACAAAATCTTTGCTAGATAATTGTAGTTGTACTTGTACTAGTATAAAGAGATAAGATAAGGAAACCAAAACCTTTTGTTGGGGACTCATGTTTGGGGGAGGCAAAAGCATGGGAGGTGGCACAGGAGGAGGCATGCTGAGAACTGTTGGCAGAGTCGTTACTACGAGAACTGGAGTCACCAATCTTCAGGAACCAATTTCTTCGTCTTCTTCTTCTTCAGGTACCACTGCTGCAAACACTACTTCGCCTACTTCACCTACTGCGGCTTCCAGGCAGACCCAGAACAGGCTTAGCTCTCCCAATCCTCTTTCTTTGTCTGCCGTTACTTCTCCTTTTTCTGCGCATAAGACGCCGCTTTCTGGGGTGCCCTCTTGGCCGTCTTTCGGTGCTGCTGGTTCCTGCTGTGAGGATTATGAGTGGGTCTCCCCGGATGGAAGTGAAGATGGGAAATCAAATGGGTTGCTTGTTGATGACTTTGTTCTTGGCCCTGTTCCTTCCCTTGATGAAGTCAACAACGCTGTCTCTGCACTTCAACGGTAAGAAAATAAAATTTTCTTTTAGAAAGTCATTTTTTTAATATGTTTATTTTGAAGGATTATCTGTGGCAAAGATGCTGTTTTGTTATGTTATAATTGTAATTGTGTACTTTCGTCTCTTTACTGTTTATTGGAGTGATGATGAAATTATTAATGATGTTTGTAGGCCTTATGACGGTTCTATGATGGGAAAATATACCCATTTTCTTTGTTATGATTTCCATATTTTAACTAGTAAAACCATACTTTCTGTCGGTGCTACTGCTAAAATGGGATTGGGATATGATTGTTGCTATCGAGGCTGAAAGGTTACTTTTAGCTGTTTTGGTTGTAGTGATGCTAATAGAATATGACAGACGTGTCCCAATTTATCCATTGAAAAATCATGATGATCTCAAGTTTATGTCACAATCAATCAATAATTTTCTGTCAGGAGGATAATCATGGCAATGGAGATGGATAATTTTTAGCTTAAAGTTTCCCATCTAGAGTGTTTTTTTTTCCACAAGGCTGCCAAAGGGAAATAATTTTATTTGGAAAAAAATTTGGCAGATGTGTTTCTTTTACTTTCCTGGAAATCTGATTTGGCTCTATTGACCAAATGGRCAAACCATTAATTGACTGAGCATTTCTTTGGGATGCTGAAACGAGAATCTGGGGCTGATTTGAATTATAAAAACAGGGAGCAGAAAGCAGTAACTCTTCTGCAAAATAGTATTATTATTATTATATATATATCAATATATATATTTTTAAGTTTCTGATCCCTTGGGATACTGATGTATTTTCCTATTTGCACATTGATTAATGATTTCAAATATTAGGAACTGGGAAGTTCACTTAAAATATCAATCACCACTTGCCCTTGATCAATGGAGGGGTCTAACTACAGTTGAAATAAAGATATGCATGATTAGTCTTTTGCACTATAGAATACCTTGATTCGAAAATGATACTTCTGAACCCATTTGTAAGGTTTTGTGCTGTGCAATGATGATTTTGTGTCCTTCTGGTTGCTTTGTGCAATTTATTTGAATTCTCAATGCGCTTTGTTTAAATTTATGTCCCTGACGTCAGTGTAAATAAAGTTTGTCTTTTTTATCTTTTTCTTGGTTTTGCTTCAAGGTCCGTTCCTTCCATTCATGAAGCCCACAATGGTGCCTCAACTTTCAACTTCTATTTTTTCTTTTCAAAATTCTATGATCCCATTCAAAGAGTTCATTTGCTGTTTATGGGTTTTATATATATGCATTCTGTATAATGATTTGTTGGGAATTACAATGGAAAATGTAGTCAACTCCATGTTTTATTATCTATTAGCATGTTTTACTGTGGTCATGGTGTTTAGAGGGCTGTGGAAGAAGTTTATTCTTTCTTAAGTTTAAAACTTTCTTCAGGAGAGGGTACAGTTAACTATTGAATTTAACCTTGATTTTGTGTAACTTCACTGACACTTGTAGTTAACTTTGATTCTTGCCTTTGCACCTGTTTTTTTAATTCTATCCGACTTCAGGAAAATGTATATGCCTTGCTAATTATTCATTCGAATTAAAGGACACTGATTGGCTTAAAAGTATAAACAAAACTTGCCTACGTTTCTCCCTCAATAATCTTTTGAATGCCATCAATTCGATGATTTTTGGTGTTTGATTTTCTGTTTGAAAACATGAAGTTACTGGTCAGCTTTGAACTAATACTTGTAAAATTCAAGCTGACTTGCTGATGATTTGAATTTGCAGGGTTTTCGACCCTCAGCTTGTGAGGGATAAGTTTGCATCTAATTTGGACAAGGATTCAGAGTTGGATTGGATAGAGCCGTCTCTGCATCTAAATTCAAGAATGTTGCAGCCTTATGGATCTGACAGGGTTTATGATGCTTTTCATTTATTACAGACAGAGCCATCAATTCAGGTGCCTACTGCTACTGACCCTATTTAAAAGAATTAATCAAGTGGATATTTGCTTCTTTTTTGGTTTTAAATGTTAATCCATACATTTTTTGGGGCCAACTACAATAGACTGCACGAGTAGGAAATACTATGCAAGATCACTTGAATAATATCATGAAAATGGGAATAATGTTGCTGAGGCTCTAAACATAATCAAAACATGTTTTTATTTTTTTTAACATGAAAGGGTGGATAAACTTATTATTAATTTTTCCTGTTTAAAACTTGTCACGTGTTTTAGTTTGTTTTAAATTATCTCTGTAATATTAGGCTTTCTTTTCTTAATCTTTCCAGAGAATGGTCGTTTCATTATCTTCGGATCAAGCTGTTTGGAATGCTGTTTTGAACAATGAAGTGGTCCGGGAACTCAAGGAGTCATTCTATGCAGGTTGGTAGGAAGTTATTGAATCGAAGTTTCTGACGAACATAGTACTCTCATGAAGAAGAGTTTTATCTTTTCACTCTGGGATTTCTCTCCACTTTATCTCTCTCTCCATCTTAATTTTTTTTTAAACTTATCTTATTTCAACTCAATCTTTTGAGTCATTTTTTTTTTTCTCCTCAACTGGTTAGAAAACATCTCAAGTGCTGTTTGGTTGGTCCTCTATACCATGGCTACCTTACAAGTTTGCTAGTTGTTTCACTTGCCAGGATTGCATTTAAATGGACATCATTGAGACTTTCTTTATTGTGTCACTTGGTCATTAACTTATTACTTACTTCCAACTCAGTTAGTCATGAGACATACTTGCTATTTCATCAGAAAGTAAACCATGAAAACATGATTGTCAATTTTGCATCTATTGGAATAAAACATGATTTTCAATTTTGCATCTATTGGAATAAGTTAGAAGATTCACTTGCTCTATTAAACCATATTACCAAATATTTTGTAGTTTATATTTGCTTTTTAAGGAAAATAATTTAAGTCGATTATGAACATGAAATTTCGATGCTGTATGCAGCTGAAGAAAATGGATCTGAGAGTTCAGATGAGACTTCTGATGACTCCAAGCCGGCACTGAATATCATTAAGTGGATTTTTTCCAACACCAAGGCCAGAGTCATCGAAGTAATTGATAAAATTACAAATATTGTGAATGAGTTGTTCAAGCCTCCTGGTGATGATAAGGCCACGACAGGATCTGCAACAGCAGGATCTGCAAATCCATTTGAGGAAAAACTCAGAACTTCATTCCTCTTATCCATTGTGGTTCTTTTGGTTGTGGTTGTGAGTCGAGCCAGCAGGGCTTGACTTTAATTTGACGACATGACAGGTAATATTTTCCCAAGTGGGGGACTTGTTCTGGAGGAAGTTTCCCACTGGGTCACGTTGCTATTCTTATAGCTAAAGTTATGCTTGTAAAAAGGAAATTAATAAACGTAGGAACATTTGACATGGTACATTCATGTGCAGTGTTTGAATGTTATGAATATTGGGATGTTTTTATATATGTAAAGAGAGTGACTCTATTGTGTTTAAGTAGTTGGCAGGTTATGTGTACTACGTGGGAATGTTCAAAGCAGTGCTGTTTTTTGTTTGCCCATTTTGCATCTCTTGGTCTTTTCTCTTATTCAAGCCTTGAGGAAGGATATTTGAGTGGTAACTCCCTCTCTCTTTCTGCATTGCAGTAAATATGGGACTGGGGACCGGGGAGGGAAGGCTCCTCTGAGAACTTTATATAGATTTAAGAATTTGCAGGGGCAAATTTGCTTAGTATTGTCCTTCCATATTGTGGTCAGGGAAGAGAAAGGCGTAAAATTTCGAGGCTAATAGTTTTCTTTTTTTCTTAAAAATTGTTGTTTGAAATTTCATACGAAGATTTTGGGATTGGAGTATTAGAAGTAATCTTGTTGGGAGGCTTGTACGAGTTGAAGTTTATATCAGGTTGCCTTGGAATATATGCTTATCGAGAGAGACAAAAATGTTTATCTTGGTATAATTTGTTGGCAGCTGGGTCAGGAGATGTTAAGCCCCACATGATTATTTGTATATTTCAAATCGTTCTTTAGGTTTGATCGTTTTTCAAGATTGGGTTTTCTCTTATTTACCAGTGTAGCTCCTAATTTAACCATGGTCCTAAGAGTCATTACCTTTTGCACCATATAAATAAATTTCTAAAATTAATATCTGTTTAAGCAATTAGACATAATCAGAGATGCTGGCTCCCCATATAACAGTGACTACATGGTGGTCTCGGCCCTGCTAGTTTTCCGCGACCAATAATTATATTCAAACTGGAGAACACGAACCGATTTTTAAGCACACTTTTCTTACTCGTTACATCCCCCATGACCCATTATCTCCATTCAGTTTCAGATGTTATATTTCTTGCTTGTTTGCCCTTGCGCGTCATTTCCAGCAGTCATTTTAACGAGACAAAGCTTGATGGAATTTATAGGATCAAGTGTTCATGTAACATGGTTGATGAAGATTGCCCAGAAAACTAAAAATTGCAAACTCCAACTTCTCTGTATCCAATTTGACATTTTTGTCTACCCAAAAATATAGGTCAAGCGTGAAAAATTCTATGCAGCCCTGAAGCAACTTTACAAGCTATCACGTTAGCATTCCTGTACTTCTAGTTACACATTTACAAAGAAGTCAGGCATCGCATAGATCCACCTACCTCCATCATGCAGAGAATTCGTTCATCATACCATGTGTGTTCCGGCAACTTTGTCACATTAGTTCAAGTTAATCACATTATCCAGGACACCGATATCTGGAGTTACAACCGCTTGTTTGTCAAGTTGTCCAAGATTACAACAAATTTCATCTTTAGTGTTGATCGTCACAGCATCTTGAGCAAATGAGATTTCAGAACCAGGTGAAACCTGCACACATTTGGGTGATTTTGTATTTGTTAGTATATCAAGAGGCTGCTTTCTATGTGTAAGGCCGAACTTTCTTTGATGTAAAGAGCAGCTTGGCAAAAAGGTTCCTTCAACTTGAACTTTCCTTTTTCAGGTGGTGAAAGCCATGTGTACATGAGAATGAGGTCGAGTTCATGAGTGCATTTTTTTTTTTTTTTTGGTTGTTAAAAGGAGGGGTGTGGTTTACTTACATCGAACAGGGCATCACCTAGCTTCAACTTGACCGCTCCACTCTTGTAAACCAACAATTTACCCATATGTCCCGCTGGCAATTCTTCCAAACTGCAGCCCTTATCTGCTCTTCCCAATGCTTTTGAGCTTTCAGCTTTCTCTTTCCCCTTCGCGCTGGCCGATCGCTTGACTAGGGGCAGAGAAGAAGGAAATTGAAAGAACAGCATTCTTTCTTTCTGAGATTCGTCCTGTCAGTATCATCAATTAAAAAATATATTTTGTCATACAGTCAATCAGTAGGAGCCTGACTTTATTTCAATCATTTAATAAAATCACCAACCAGCAGGCCAAGATCAGAAGCAGGATTTATAGTATTCTCATCATACTCCAAGTTCCTTGCGGCCTCCCCAAATTCTGCCTCATCAAGAAGTTCTGAAAGCAAGAAAAACATAATAGTGAATTTAACATTAAGAGCTAAAAAGAATGAGCAACATAAATAATCTTTCCCTGCTATCCTTCACCTTTAAAACTATAGGACCTAAAAAGTTTCCCAATCCTCAAATATTCAACACTGTAAGGGAGGACATGTACATCTAATGCTATCGAACAAAATAGAATGGTTTCATAAAATGTAAAATGAGTGTCTATTTGCCAATGCAATTCTACTTCCAACAAGATAAGCATGTATAAAAAGTCTCGGAAGTGGCAGAGTGCAACCAAATGGATGTTCCTCCTACACCGAACCTTGCATAGTGCTTCAGCAAGGGAGTATTAAAATGAAAAGAACGCTATACAGCTACTTATACCATATATAGGGACCAACAAAGTCACTGATAAAACATAATTGGACTAATATCAGTATTGTTTTCATTGACCCAGATTACTTGCTCATTTCAGGGTACTTATGGATGAAAATATTGAACAATACGGACAATGAGGATGATTAATCCAGATGCTTTCAGAACTATCTGACAACCTCTAATTTGAAGTGACAGATTTTAGAAACATCTGAAAGCATACCTGGGTCACCAGAGAAAGGCTTCCTCCAAGGAAGTGTCGTCGGATAATATGAATTGACATAATTCTGCAATGCAATCAGGGAAGCTGATTTTAGTATGAAAGAGACAGAGAGAGAAAGATGAATGGTAAAGGTTTCTTACCCAAGGCTCCATGTAGGCTTCCTTTGTTTTTTCAGTTGATGCATCTAAAGAACGCACATCAGTGTCCTCTTCTCCAGCAGTCGATGGTGAAAAAGTGGAAATTTTCGTATCATCAGAACTAGAATCTTTTACCCTAGAGTCATTACCTTTTGCACCATTCCCATCCCTTTGAACACCAAATGTCCTGATTGAAGTAGATGATGTTTCTGCAGGACCAAATGCAATTTGCACTGAAGCTGCAAGTTTGGACTTTAAACATTAGTAGATGAAACAACAATAGCAATAACAATTAGAAAAAGACATCACGTCCTGTCATCTTAATCATCTCCTTCCCTTAAGAATTTTAAACCCTTTAAGAGTACTAAAAAATTTAGAAGTTATCTTATATTTATTAGTTAAATTTTAGCTTTTCATCCTAGCCTTTTATCACAAAAATAGATTGTCTTTACATCAAAGTTTCAGTTATAAGAGAGGGTACATTTTAAAAAAGAAAAAAGAAAAAAGTCTTCACAACTTTGAAGATGGAGAAAATTCTGTGACAGACAAATCCAAACAAATTACTTGATGCAAGTCTATTTCCCATGCGACAATTACACCTTTTCAGAGACTACTTAGTTAGATAGAACTTTATAAAAGCTTAATCACTAATCTACATTTATAATATATACAGAGTTAGAAGCATAAAGAGACTGGCACAGCCAATGAAGGATACCGTAAAAATCTTCTTTTTTTTTTTTTTTTTTTAAATTCACACCAAGCTAATTATGACAAAATTAAAAGCGGACAAACATTAAGA
>JANLJB010030982.1:17885-40506 GCA_026212285.1 Bursera cuneata | reverse complement strand
GTTAAAGGTTTGAAATATGAATATATCATTATTACTGATCCATTGATCCTTTGGAATAATCTAAAGGAAAGATTTAATCATAATGTAGTAATATTGGAAATGCAACTGTAAAAATGCCTAAAGCCTTGATAGCCAAAACCTGAAGTTTTGTAAAATAGAACTTAAAGTTCAAATTATTGATATAACTGAACCTTGAAGTTATCTGGTTGTAATAAAGTTTATATGGACTTGAAGTTCCATATTTATTCTTCTTTAATTGTTTTAATTTAGTTATTTATTTTAATTTATGTTTATGTTATTAAATTTTAAATGTATACATCTAGAATATGTTATATAAGTTATCCATGTAGGATATACTAAAGGCACTAATGGAAATATTTGATCCTTATAGGATTGGTTAAAATAAATCACCATCTTAAATAAAATCTGATCATTATCAATTATTGTCATTCCCCGAAGTGAATGTTATCCCTGAAGTGAATGTTATCTTTGAAATGAGTCATTCCCTGTAGTGAATGTTATCCCCGAAGTGAATTCCACTGAATCATTTTATGTGATTTATGATACTGAATTATTCCCTGAAGCGTATATATATATATATATTGATTTTTTTTCTTGGGGGGGCGCGGCCATGGCCCCCTTAATCTACACTAAGCTCCGTCTCTGGTGGTATGTTATGGTCAATGATCCTTGCAAAGGTTGCCGAAGTATGAAATGAGTTGAACCAAGCATCAATTGCATTCTGAAAAAGGAAAAACAAAAAGAACAGGAAATATCTCTTGAGTTGAGCATGGTTACAATTTGAATTTCCTCATGATATCTGTCTTGGTGAATATTGGAACTAAGTATTGTTTAGGGTTGAAGATATTAAATTATCTTGTTATCTTTTTAATAATCATTATTATATATCACAATTTTTTAGTTTTTCATCCCTTTTAAAACACTTTTTGTAACATGGAGAGATAGATAAAACCTTATTGGCCTAGTACCAGATGCCAACTCATTAACGTTTAACCACTACCATCGATTGGACTAGGAGTTTGGAGTGGATGCAGTCTGCAGAAAAAGGGGCTTATAGATTGTAAATGCTGTACTTTAACCTTCTTGAGGTTGCTATGTGGTCCAGGGGTTGTGGGAGTTTTCCTTCCTCTATGTTTAGTGTTCTTCGATTCTTTTTCTTGTTTTTAGCTTCCTGTAAGCTCCTTGTTTGCTTTTCTCTTACAAAATTGTTTTCTTAATTAAAGAGTATGACTGAAATTAAATTATGTGCAAACTTCTAGTTGTGACTCTGACTTAAAGTGGTGGTCTCTTTCCTGCTTATTTATTTTTATGATTTTGTTTTATATTTTTTTGACATGCCTGTTATAATTTCTTGAGTCACTGGAAATACTGGCAAAATTTATTTGCTTCTTTTCATGATTATTCTTAGTGGCCATTTCAGATTCTAAGTTGGAGCCTTTTGTATGGCAGCACAGCATTCCTCATAGGCCCAAAGCGGCAGGTGACAATGATGCTTGATCCTGTTCGTATCTATGCAACAGCCTTATATCTTGCAAGTATTATTGTTGCTCTTTTTTGTGCTCTCTATGTAAGTTGTAGCCTTTTGTTGTTTCTCTTCTTAAGAAATTTCACTGTCTCTATTTTGCTTTGGACCAAACAACCTTCAGTTATGAACTTTATTTGATCTTTCATTTTTTGCTCTGATCAGGTTCGTAACAAGCTATTGACCCTTCTGGCAATCATTTTAGAGTTTGGTGGATTAATTTGGTATGTTAAAGCACTTACACTCTCTTTCATTATGCATATCTTCTAGTCAATCTCATTCAGACTTTCATGCAGTTAAAAACTATGATTAATTTCCTTTAGCATTTGAACATGAAAATTCTGCTTAAAAAGCATGCCTCTACAGAGTCCACCACTGCAAGTAAAACATCATTCAGAATGAGGACCATTTATTTAAGTTTTGTATTGAACTTTTCTGAATATTATTAAATGAAAAACAAAAGCCTTGTGGTAGATTACGTGCTTATTTAAGGTTGATTTGTTTCTTTTGTTTTTGCCAACTAAACTTAGGCCTTTTGAATTCTAATATGAGGGCTAGTTCCACACCTTACAATCTTGGTATATACTTATATAGATCTCAAGTAGGTCGACACAAAGGAATTGACCTTGACGATGAAACCAAGGGCTTTTTACTTCTAAGCCCAACTGTTAGGAAAGTTTGAGGGATTTAAATTTTTTTTTTTTTAGAGAAAAAAAAGAAAAGACCCTTTTGAAATTTTTGGAGCACAAGGTTTTGATTTTTGAAACTCTAATCTGGATCATCTGTGAGTGGTTATTTAGGTTTAATACATCTTGCACCAAAGTTTCATAACCATTCTGTATTACAAGATTGTAATGTTTCATTTTCTCTCGAACTACATTATTTTTGGATTACTAGCCTTGCCTCCATTTGAAATTGCATGGACCCTCAGCCCAAGTCTCTAAGTCACTGGAATTCTAGATAATTAAAAGAAAAGCTGAATTATTTTTCTTCTTTGTGGCACCCAAACCTGTGAAAGAAATGGATTGGCTCAGTTATGAGTCTCAGCTGAAAGAGAAAATGTTATTTGATGTAATAATATTTCCATTGCATGGATTCCTCGCAAGCACATTACCTTTCTGTTTCATTCACCATCTCCATTGTCTCACTTCTCATGTTTCGTTCTGTTTGTCTTCATAATTGGTAGGTATAGCTTGAGCTACATCCCATTCGCGAGGGCCATGGTCTCCAAGATCATGGTAGGTTGCTTTGATACTGAATTTTAGGCTGATATCTGAGGATACTACATAAATCCATTGAAGAGTATCTACCTGGGCAGTCTTTCTGCAGCTGTTTTAGTCCACAGAAGATGTATCAGCTCACAAAACTGAAACATGAAATGTTTGTACATCAATAGTGTTCTGTAATTCAGGTTTTCTGATTCCTGTAAAGTTTCCTTTTCCATTCTTTCTTGCCTTTGGGTTTATCATTAGAAAACTCTTATGGTCATATTAATAGGAATTGACTTGTTTTGTATCACTTGACTTTGATGAACCCACTACTACCACTACCACTTTTAAAATGTCTCACCTACAGTAGATTTGTAAGCATCCATCGAATATCATGATGTATAAATAAAAAAATTTTAAAATTTCTCACCTATAGTAGATTTTTAAGCATCCATAGAATTATGGGGTATCATATTAGTAGATGCGAGACAAAAATCTCATGATTGTACAGATGCATATCAGTTATCGACAAAATTTTATCTTTATAAAATATAACAAGATAAACTATAGAAATGCCCAGGTGTTAATTTTTGCTTTTTTCTTTGAAATCAATGCAACATGCGTACCCTTATTGCTAAACAGAATCAATCTAATGTTAAAAAATTGAAATTGCACCAGAGGCAAATTCAGAACCCACAAGTTAAAGATTACCAGTAATAGAAAGAGCAGCACAAAAGGAAGAAAAACTTGTAGAGTATTACGGCGCACAATGGAAAAAGCTTTAATTTCTTCATTTGTTTAATTACTCTTCACTTTTGATTAATTGGCTTAAATGAGAATCCAAGCCTAAAGCAAGTTTTGAGTAATGAATACTCAGCGTTGGTCTTAGCATGAATGACATGATTAAGCTAAAGCATAATTAGGAATATGGGTAGCTTAGCCGCCTAATAAGAATTATTTCCAATTAATATTAATTAAAAAGAAATTGTTGGAATATAATAAACTGCAAAGGCCTTTCAATCTAAGAAGGATCATGGAAGCATCAATTAGTGCCTATGATTATCATAATTAAACCTCTAATTCTATTAAATTAAAGTGCTTTCTTTTTGAGTTGGTATCCTAAGCTCATTAATCTCCCATTATCCCATCCTTTTTCAACGTAGAAGCACTTATCACCCACTTACTATTATTCTATGTTTGATACATGATCATCATTATTACCTATTAACCAATGTAGTTAATAACTCATCTAGCAGAAATTATTTCATTACACTATTATATGATAGAATTATTCTAAATTACATTATTGAAATATATTTTTAAATGTAATAAGTTTTATTTTAAATACGGGTAGATATCATTCATGATCCTGGCGAAGTCCTATTATGGAGATTTGTAAAAAAAAAATATCAACAATGAGCTTGTCACTAGGCAATCCAATTTGAATTAACGAAGCTAGGGTTTGACATATAAAATAAGAAAATATATATATATATATATAGTCTTTCTTATTCTATCTCTGGTAAATATCACATGGAAACAACCCTAGACCCCATAAAAAAAAAATATATATCACTTGAACCCTCTTTTCTCATTTATTATTTTTGGATTGTAATTTGATCTAACATTTTTAAAAATTTCAGATAAATTATTACTAAGGCTTAGGAATATTGTTGTTATAATTTTATTTTTAGTAACTGTAAGATTTTGTTGCTTTGATATTTTAATAATCAAATTAATTATTATTGAAGCATAATAATTTTTCATTTATGATATTTGCTTTTGTTAGTTACTTCTCTACTCAAGGCCACATCTCTATATCTCTTCAATTCACTTTTTCAATTAATTTGCTTTATTTTTGAAATTTGAATTCCATATGCAAATTGGAATCGATTAGGTGAAGAAGCATTTTCCATTAATTTTTTTTCTCTTCAAGGAAAATAAATTTATTTTTAAAAAAGATTATTTTTGTTATTAAATTGGATATAGTGAGTAAAAATAAGTGCGTGAAAATATTAAATTTTAGTTGAAATTTTATTAAGTAAATGGGTGTTTAAAGCAAAAATTTTTAGTATTATAATTATTCCATGCATGTTTTAAGTGCTTAAATTAACTAACTAGAAGAAAATATTATAAAGTAATGAATTACTATAAATAAAATACCATATTATCCATAAATCTATTTAATAAAATTATATCACATATCTATTCAATCAATTATTCATTAAAAACAATATTTATTTATTAAATGGGCACATAGATAAAGTGATATATATGTTACTTAGGCTATACCATGGAGGTGTCTATGTATTTACCCCATAGATAAGGTGATATATATGTATCTTTATCGAACTTTCTCTATTTTTGAAATTAATACATATAAGATACACATAATCAGAATAGACTAACCATACTTAAAATCAAAGAGTTGTTGAAGCTAACGATTATTGACAATAAAAGAAACTTTGACCACCTTATCGTTTATTAATTATATTCATGCATGCCACACAGCAGGGGTACCACTGGCTTGCAAGTAATGGTAATAAATAGACAAGCGACAATTCATGATAGGCTATTAAAATTATACAAATAGTCCATTAAATGTGAAATGTTTACAGAAGATAAGTGAGACAAATTTTATCCAATACCCTAAAACAGCTCTTTACATCTCAGAAACAAAGGCTGAGATGTGTTCTTTCTCTATACACTTATGGTAGGTAGCATGTGAAATGTTTACAGAAGCTGGTCTTTATGATATGTAGTGACTAGAGTCGCAAGTGTGCAACTTTCCCAAAGTATGGCATTGATTGATTTAGAGAAAATTTGAGGTACATCTGATGTAGCAAAATGAAATCTATACTATATATATATGTCATTTTATTGATATATTTTAATTGATAAAAATTAATAAAATTCACGTGTCACCATATGAGCTTTAAAAGGTTCAACGATGGAGATTTTAGGCTGATCAAACTACACTAAATTCAACATTGAAAAACGTACATTTATATGACCTAGAGATATAGAAACTTATACAAGTGGAAAAGAATGAAATGAGGAAACTAGAAGTAGATGGAATTGCAGAAATGTAGAGATAAGGAACAAAATGAAATTAAAAAGACTAATAATTAATTATTGCTAGCCTCAACTATTAATGGAGTTTTCTTAGCCAAGCTGTGCTTGTTATTGTGCATCCACACCTTGAGGATTCTCCTCTTGATCCCAATCTCTTGACAGAACTGCTGAACAACAGACTCTTCTAGCTTTTGTATTCTCCAACCAGCCTTCTCAGCGAAGTTCAGCATTTTCTCTTTCTGCTCTTGCGTGAACTTGGTCCTGAACCTCTTTCTCAGCTTCTCAAGTGGCCTTGCCACAACCCCACCACCTCCATCATCCTTCTCATCAGATTCTGAAATGGCTGACCCACTTTTGTAGGGCATTATCAACTGGTGATGATGATGAGGTGGTTCTGCCCCGATAGAAATGAAAGTACTTGCTGATGGGTACCCTTGTGATGAAGCAACAAAATGATTTTGGTGTCCCAAAATGAGTGCTCTCGCTCCATTGTTGAGTAGTGGAGCTGGAGAGTGATAGCATTCAGAAGGAGCACACTCACATTCTAACTCTTTCCTATGGAAGTTCCTATGACAGTTGCAGGCTGAGCAGTTGAGCGCTTCAAGGGTGCCCTCTTCTCCACTTGGCATGAACTCACCACACCCATCTGTGGCATTACCTCCAATAGCCGCTGCATGGTTCTTGAGGCATTCCATGTACCTTACCTGCAATTTCCTGTAGGGCTTTTGGTCCTGACCGTTGGTGGGTGATTGAGTTTCTGAACCAGCAACAATATTATTATGACCATTTCTTGAAATCGCACTAATTCTTTCCTTTTGTGGGCTTGAACTATTCATCTCTTTCTCTCCCAATACAAGCTACAAGATCGAGAGAGATCAGATGACGAACATGACATATTATGTTTCTAACCCTTGCTTGCTAGCATTGGATTCTCTGGAAAGATGAATATTGAACTTATATATATATATATATGGTAGAGCTAAGCTTTCATTTATGTTATTGCATTAATTAGACAAAGCTGCCAGAGGGAGATAGAGAGAGAGGGAGGGAGAGAGGGTGAAAGGATAATAAAAATTAATTTAGTTTCAAAAGAGATTAGAGAAAGTTTGCAAGAAATATATTTATATATAAATACTTTTTTGAAGGTGAATTTTGCAAGTGAAGCAAGCATAGATATAATTATTATTCAGAGACAGAGATAAGGTGGGGGAAGTTGAATGAAATAAATCTAGTAGAGAACTAACAGCTTTGAGTTATTAATGTTTTGGTCAGTGATAGAGAGAGAGAGAGATCGTAACATATAATATAAAATACATTAAATCCATTGTAAAATTTGAAAACAAGAAAGATGATTCAAGGTTAATTTTAAATATGTAGAAGTAGAAGAGACCAGCGGTGACTTTGCTTTGCTTGCACTATCAGCTACGAAGAAGCTTAGGCCTTCCAAAGGCCAGTGCCATGCTCATGCGCCTGCACAGAATTGATATATTTATAATAACAGAAAGGAAGAACTTGTTGTACTTACATTTGCAGAAAGTTTGACAATGGCATGCAAGTGCATGTACTGTTTCAATCAACTACAAATTAATTTACAGCAGTGAAAAGACTGAAGTCGTGAGGACAATTAATGTAAACGTTTTCTTCCTCTATTATTAATGTAATTGCATGCATTAATTAATGATATGCATTAGATTTCAATTAGCTGGGTGCCATTGAGTTGGTTGCTTTTGCCTTTTTGCCTACCAAACGAATAATGAATACTCTCAAACCCTAGATTTGCTTTTGGTGCACTTTGAGTCTCTTTCTATATCCCTACTGCTAACATAATGACAAAACTTTTGGTGCCCATTAAAGAAATTAAAGAGAGATTAAATTAAGATGGTTTTCTCTCCATCATTGCTTACATATTTAAAACGAAAATTAATCAATTAATTAAGCTAAAATCCTGAACCAAAAATGACATTCACATTTACTAAGCACACGGTGGTGTGGCAACAAGAGTAGTACGTGAATTGGATAAGAACGAAGCCAGTATAGATTGGCTACTTCTGATCATCTATTTATTCTAAACAACAAAATTTATTAAATGATGATGTGTACTAGACCAGCCCAGGTTTTTAAATTCAATACGATGTGATATTGCAACATTCTCTACCACACAATCACCTATATGTATACGTAGACCTTTTTTCCATATTAATTACCACTTGTTAAAAACTTATTAATTGAGGCTTAAATTAGAAAGTTAATTGAAAGTTTGAAAAAAATAATGGGAAATGTAACCAAATGGTATGGTCATATAACGTAAATTCAATAGTCATATGTTCAAATTTTCTTATTCTGTTAAAAATAGTGCGATTTGTCTTCCCTTTATTGAACCAAAGGAACCCCAATTCTAATTATATCTCATTTAAATTTAATTTTAAAAAATTATTCTAATAACGCCCCATTTAATTCCAAAATTACCTTTCACTTATTTATTATTTCCCTCAATATATTTTTCTCTACCCACCCATGAATGTATAAGTCTTCTCTTTTATCATCTCTCTATCCTCAATTTATCTTCTCTAAAAAAAAATTACAGAAAAAACAATTTGTCAATTTATATTTGCTAATCTAAAGTGGTCAATATCAATATATTTTCTAAGATCCATTGAGGCGTATGAGGTAAGGTCTGATCCAGTCCATATTGTAAGTTCACATGACGCCTTACCCGTGTGAAGATGTATTAGAGATTTATATAACAAAGTTATAAGTCTATATTTACAAACTTAAACTTTTAAGAAAATGGTAAATTTGACCCTTACAATCTATCCAAAAGAGTAATCCATTAATTAATATAATATGCATAAGAAACTAAGTTTGGTAAGCATTTTTTGTATTACATTTACATCATGTTATATAATTCATATTTTGTTTTCAATTTAAGTGTGTGTGTATATATATATATTATCAATTTGATGTTAAATATGATAAATTTAATTATATTATTTTTCATAATTTTCATGTATTTATTTGATGATATTAGAATGTGACTGAACTAATAATTATTGTCGAATTAAATTATGCGTAATATTTTATATGGAAAGTCTTGTATACAAACAAATGTGGTATCATTCATTTTATGTCACATTACTCATCAAAGTTTATTACTTTGACTTTCATATATTCATCTTACCACTCACTGGATATTACATCACTTTGTAAATACAACATTACTCTTAAATTATTAGAATTTTAAATCATTATATAAAAAATAAAATTTTTAATTGACCTGATAATAATTTCAAAATCAAACCCTTTAGCTAATTTAAATAAATCTTCTCTGGAAGAAGAAGAAGAGGAAAAGAAAATCTTATAAATTATTGGATTGAACAGGCAGTTGTTGCTTAAATTATATAGTCTCATTCATTAATTCACTTAAAGAATATATAAACTTTTCAGGTGAGGAGGGAGGAGTAATTGATTTTGTTAATGTGGCAGAGAGTACTTGTTAATTTCCCATCACCAATTTTTTATTGAAAAAATAAAATTGTTGTTCCAATTTAGTAAACTTACCTACCACATTTATAGTTTTATCTATAATTTTAATAAATTTGAATTAAATTAAAATATAAATATATTTGTATCTTAAACTTTTAAAATAAATTATATTATGAGTTATATTTAATTAAATATATATTATCTTATAAATTCGGATCTCTTTGGTATCGTTGTGTTGTGAAAAATTGCTATTAAAAAGTCTAGTAGAAAGAATTAGATGTTTGTTTTGTTGTGAGTAAAAGTTGTTAAGGTGTTTAGTAAAATTGATTTTCAAAATTGTTGTGCAATGCACATTTGGTAAACCGGATTTTCAAAATCTAATTTTCAATACAAATACTAAAATATGCATCATGTTATAAAACAATTTATAGTTATTAATATCGGATTTAATTTTAAATTATAACATTAAATTATGAAATTATTTTAATATATTTAAAATAACATTAAAAAAATAAAATTTATTTATTTATTTATTTATTAAAATAAATAAATAAATTTTAATATAAGGACAAGTTAAGGCAATGAGAAAATTTTATTACAATTTTGTTATTGAAGATAAATTCTCTACCTTTGATTAAAATTTATTAAAAATAATTTTGTCTTTTAACTGTTCTTTACATAATTAGATTAGTGTAATGGAAAAAAGTATTGTAATAGAATCAAAGAAATGAAAAGATAAATATAAAATTATATAATATATCTAAGTTTTTGCTATCTATTATTTTATCCTATGTATTTAATTAAAAAAAAAAAACTGTCTACAGTTTTTAATAAATAAAATTATCTACATTTAGATAATTTTTTAATAGTTTTGGTTTAGACAATATTTTAATTATGTTTTGGTTTCAAATAATGATTATTAGCAACCATTTTATAGCCAAGTTCAAAAATTGGAACCCCTTTTGTTAAAAAAATTTAATTATATATAAATTGCTAAGTTGAAATCAACTTAAATTTTCTTTTTCTTTTTCTTCTTTTTTTTCTTCAAAAAAGGTGATTTAGAGACTTAAATTAATTGATCATATAATCATTACAAGTTGTATAAACTTTAGCTATAATCAAGATTATGTTGTCTTTGAATTGTATATATTATAAAGCTATCATGGTAGCCTAGTCTACTGATTTATTCCTTCGATAATTAATTAATTAACTAACTAATCAAATCTAGAAGATTATAATAAGATAAGGCCATTAAGCATAGGACAAAGACACATACTTAGGCTTAATAAATTTATTAAGGTGTTAAGGGGTTGCTTGTAAGGAAGGAAATGGTAAGCTTTTATCAATTAAAATATATAATTAATTATATCTTAATTGTGTGGTTTGGGTCAAAAAGCCATTCATGTGTAAACTTAAACTAATGGCAACAAATTCCACCTTTGGTTGCCTTGCTTTGATTGTGAGATTGTTGCAAATCTTTATTTGATATTATCAAAATTAAGATCAAATTGATCTTTCAATGAAGATTTTGTAAATTATATTTTTCTATTCCTTGTTATTATAATTAAAATTCATCTCCAAGAAGACAAGGTAACAAACATATCACTAAGCACATTACTTAGTTTGCATATTGTCCTAGAAATATGATTTACTTATCTATATATACCTGTTGATTTAATTATCGTGAAGGTTTTTTAGCATAGGATTCGATATTTGGCCTCTTTTTATGGTCAAATGTTGCACTCTATGATAAAGAAACGTATATTATAATGTCGATCGGTTCATGTCAATTATTTCTATGTCGAGAGCGTTGCAAGACATCAAAACTGTTATTAGTAATCGTGTTGGTATTATTTGATAAGTCTTTAGAAGAATTTTTTGAAATTTAAAAATTTTAATTAAACAATTATTTTTGATATAAAATTTTAACTTATTTTTAGATTTTAATACTTGCATTTAATTTGAAAATGGGGTTTAAAGAGCAAATAGGTGGGAGCTAGATAGAACCACTCCACTCTTACTGGTGTCTCTAATATAGACGAGGCCTATGTCATTAACTATATTGGGTCACCTTGGTATTCTGGGCTTTGAACCAGCCATTCACATCTTGACCTGATATGATTTAATTTTTGGGATAATTCTATTAAAAAAAATAAGTTTTAAATTTTGTGGCTTTCTTATCATTTTTATTTTTTTTTATATACCACTCTTATAAAGGTGATATATGATAAAATAAAATACAAAAAATTTCAAATTTGTTTGTGTATTTAAAATTTGGACAAATCTCAAGGATGACAAATCACAATCGTGCAATTTTACATATAAATCAATTTTAGGTCCCAAATGTTCTTACAATGAAACTGTCATACAAATAGACCATTAGGCCATTACCAACAGTCAAATTGGCTCAAACTAGAATTGTACAATTAGTTCAAGCCAATCTAATAATCGCTAATGGCTCAATAACGTTATCGATCTGGTAATATAATATGACACGTTTTAACTTTTATTTTACTAGTTGAATCGGATGTGTTACATGTAATATACAACAAAAGTTCTGAAATGGGAATTTAGGTGGCTGCTGTAAACTTGTAAGAAGCATAAGAAAGAGTACCCAGTTGCCAGCTACTGTGGATGAGTTCAGCCTTTGCATTTTCACCAGCAGCACCCATGGCTACATGCAATGGGTAAAAGTGGTCTGGCCAAGGATGAGCCTTTTTTGCATGTGGTGCCTTCTCTTCATAGTGGTTCACGTCTTCGTATCTGCCGGAAGAATCGGTTACTCGAATTCAAATGATAAAATCCATAAAACAGAAACAACTAGAACCATAAAATCTAGAAGACCAAATGAGATTCAAAGTTTCCAACTGACTACCCATTGTTGAAGTAGACCTAAACAATCATGATACAAGGATCATTTGAATTCGATGTTTTCGAATTCAGCCAAAGAGAAGTAAAGCAGGAACTTTAGTGTAAACCTCATTTTGAATCCAATAGCACCAATAATTATTAGTATTTGAAATTAATATGTGCATTTTGATGTAGGAAACCATACAAAAACTCCACCTACACTACTATTGTTGAATCTACATTAAGGCCTTTTTGATGGTTTGAAGAATTGAAAGTAAAAGGTAGCTTCGATGTTACCAATTACCCAGTTAACAGAATTAAGTTTAAGGCCGGGAAGAATTTCAAGTGTAGGTTGGTTTCATGTGTTCTCACCCAAAATGCTGCAAAATTCTGCATTGGCGGAAAATATTGTGAAAAGGCTTGACACTGAACAATTACCTTCCTTCAAGGAGAGCATCTTTAAGCCAGGTATCAAACTCCGAAGCCCATGAAGGAACAGAATTGCTGTCACCTCGGAGTGCCCTTAGGTTATGGGTGGCACTTCCAGAACCAATAATAAGGACACCTTCCTCCTTAAGAGAGGCTAATGCCTTCCCCATGTTGTAATGGTAAGTTCCATCCTTGTCCATCTGAATCGAGAGCTGGCACACAGGGATGTTGGCCTCCGGATACATTAGCATGAGTGGAACCCATGCACCATGGTCAAGCCCACGTTTTCTATCTTCAATAACATCCTTGAAGCCAGAACCATTGAGCAGTTCCTTCACTCTCTTCGCCAGTTCCGGAGCTCCCGGTGCTGGATACTTGAGCTGGTAAAAGGAGAAATGTATTAGAAAAAGATTGTAGAAGATTGCAAAATAGAATGCCATCTTAGCACACAAATTCAAAAGGTGTGTGTTACCCAAGATTTCTTTGATGCATGGAGATGAACGAGCAGAATTATAAATAAGAATAATACTACATGCCTATAATGTATACAAAATTGGTAATCTCAAGCGATTTCTCTTGGGAAATTATAAGAAATGGCCTTAACTATAGGGGCTTTGAAAAATAATCAACTTCAAAAAATTATAATTTTCCTAACATATCTCATAGACATTGACTGTTTTACCCTTCTTTATATAAACCATATTCTCACCCTCTCTCTCAACTCTCAACTTCTCTCAAGCTAACGGACCGAGAAGGCATTCCACAAGCGAACGGACGGCGACGATGATGGCATCCGGCAAGTGAACGGACCCCGAGTTGAAGTGAATGGAACGGTGAATTGATTTTTTTTTTTAGTTTTGTTTTTTGAAGATTGAGTGTTGTTTGTTTGTGGAATGGGTGTTGTTTTGTTTGTTTTTTGAAGAAATGTGAAATGGGTGTTGGATTTGAATTGGTACTTGGTTGATGAATGACATATTGAAGTTGTGTAGTAGTTAGATGAATTTGGGTAATTTTGGAGTGTCGAAAACTCCACAAAAACTGTAAAAACTGATCAGAAACTGCAAAATTCGTTGGAAAGTGGAAAACTGCCGGAAATAGGAGGGCTACCATTCGGACCGGGCGGGCTGGCGGTCCAGAGACTGCACGAGTTCATGCTTGCTGGTCTCTGGACCGCCTGACCGGGTGAATGGCAATACTCCTGTTTTCGTCAGTTTTGTAGTTTCCAGCGAATTTTTGCAGTTCCCAATGAGTTTTCGGGTGAATATTTCCAGTTTTCGACATTCTAAAATCACCCAAATTCATCTAAACTACTCCACAACTCCAATAGATCATTCATCAACTAAATCTCACACAAAAACCAATTTCACAAACAAACAACACTCATTATTCAAAAAACAAAACCAAAAAAAAAAATCAACTCACTGCTCCGTTCACTTCAACTCAGGATCTGTTCGCTTGCCAGTTGTCATTGTTGTCGCCATCCGTTAGCTTGAGAGAAGTTGAGAGTTGAGAGAGAGAGGGAGAGTATGGTTTATATAACGAAGGGTAAAACAGTAACTCTCTATGAACTATGTTAGGAAAATTCTAGTTTTTTGAAAGTTGGTTATTTTTCAAACCCCCATGGTTAAGGCAATTTCTTATAATTTCCCATGTATCTCCCTATCTGATATTGGCATGTAAATGGTGAGAACTTATATCTTCCTATCTGATATTGGCATGTAAATGATGAGAACATATGGTAGTGAAAAGACTTGCTATATGTAGCATCACTCATGTACATCACATCAGATACCACCTGAATAATACAGAGAGACTCAACAAATCTCAATTCAACTGGTTCAAAAAGTCTTTGATGCTAAATCACTAAAACAGCTCAATCCAACATTACATCAACCAAATTGAATGTGAAGTTCAATGTTTCCAAATTACTTGATATAAACTATGATCATGATTTTTGCACATCAGATGACTAAAACTGGATTGATCAAACACCTCAAACAAGATTGATAGAGAAAGCTTGATCATTTCTTTTTCTTCCTTTATTAATCATTTTTTCCTTTATGATAAAATAGTATTATATTAAGGAAATAAGAAACTTGCCAAGCTCTTGTACAATTTTGATTGCAGCACAAACATAACTTTTTCAATAAATTTATGACATATAAAGTCCAATTTAAAATAAAATTAGATTTGTCAATTTGACAAACTAATTGCGAAGTATAAAAACCATGAGTTCTTCTACTTGAAGATTATGCCATGGTAGGTAAGATACGAAATAAATAATATACAAATAATTAAATCTGGTAAAAGAGATGACTTGCAAAGATTGACAATGTTAGGTTGAAAGATAAACATCAGATGAAAAATGGACTTGTTCAAAAGCAATAACCCAAAAACAGATTAAAGCCAATAGATGAACAGAACCGACCAACAAGTCAACATAATCCAATCCACCAACCCCACAAAGTTCATTGTCCAGATTCATTACACTTCGTTTATTCACATTCAATCAAAACTCCAGAACAGATTCAATCGTAAGAAGCAACATCTGTAACATACAACATGATACTTGTGGCTGCAGGCTGCTCAATATTACAAGCTTAACGTTTTATATCCTCAAATTTGGAAGAAATCAACAAAAATTCAATATGGGTTGTTTAGATTTGAATTAAGAATACCTCGTACATCTCTTTTGGGAAGCCATAGAAGTCATGGATGGTATCGTTTTGCTGAACGACATTAACAGTGGGAAGGTGGGTCTCCCAGTGGCCAGAGATCACCAGAATCGACTTGGGTTTCTGCGGAAACACTTCCTCTTTCCAGGCCCGCAAGAAATGCCTGGCTGCCAGCGACTCGTCAATCGACAGAGTCGGCGATCCATGCGAGATGTAGAACGTCTCCATCACACCCATTATTTGCGATTTTGCAGGAGAATGAACAGAAAGCAATTTGGAATAGAAGACTATCTGGGATTTGTAACCGACGTGCTGCGTTCTGTTCTGTTCTGTTCTGTTCGGCTCTGTTTTTATATTGTTGTTCTGTTTGGAAGAGTTGGTGATTTCAAGCTATCGTTTGACGAAAATAATAATAATTAAATAATAAAGTTTCGGAAATTCAATCACGATTCACACGCGACGTGTAAACCAACTGAATATATTAAATATAATCACTTTTCAACCCCTAAGGCTTAGAAAAATATTTTAACCCCCTTAAAGTTAAAAAAAAAGTATTATTTCACCCTTTGTGATTAGGGATGTCCATGGTACTTGCAAACCATGGCCAATCAAACCATTGGTTTTGGTGGTTTGGCTTGGGTATTAATAGGATGTCGAGTCATGTCGAGTGTTGGCAAAGATACTCGAGATGGTCGATTCGGGTCTAAGTATCTTAAAGCATCCAAAAATACATGCTTTAACTATACAATTTTTTAATACATGGTTGACTTTCATTGGTGTACAACTATGGTGTATATAAGAATGTCTTACACTTAATAAATCCTAAATAAATTAATTTAACCCTAATCCTCAAATTGAGTTTTAATCTCTCTCTTCATCACTTTCTTAGCAACCAAGCCAACGCCCACCTACTCACATGTCTTACACCTTAGCAAATACTAAGCTTGTAAATCAATTTAATCCTAACATTCTTTCATTTCAAAGCTTCGAACTCATCTCTTAACCACTCTCCTTCTCAAACAAGCCATTGCTTTCCTACTCATATAGTCCACCTTTTAAGAAATTCAATATTTGATTACTGATTAGGTATAGTTGAGTATAGCCAAACCCGATCATACCCAATTTGTGCAAACCCCTTTTTATGATGTAATAAAATCTCATATTATCCTTAAAAAATAATAAATTAAAGAAGATAAAGTGATAATTTTACCTTATTACCATGTCGGAAAGGTAATATAGGAATTGGTTATGTCAAGAGAAATATAAGTGTAATTTTTTTTTTTTTTAATTTTGAGAGAGGTAAGTAATCCTTTAAAAATACTATATGGGACAAAGGCAAATAAAAGTAAAACGAAAGGTAAACCACGAGAGAGAATACAAGGGGATCTTGGTTGGTGAAGGTATGAAAAGAGCGTAGCTACAATGGCCAAACCCTCATCGAACCATGAAAGGAGGGGAAAAGTCAAAACACCAATTCCCACCAACCACAATGTATGCCTCACTCCGTTCCTTGTTTGAGGTTGGAAAACCTTGGAGGATGACGGTTGGTGAGGCAGAGTATCATTCTGGCGTATCCTTGACACCACCATGCCAAAGAATTCCGATTAAGTCAAGGTTGAGGCCCTGCTGAAGCAGAAAAATTGAAGTAAACTTGAATATTGGAAGTCTGCCACATTTATCTTCAAGAAATAGTTAACTGGTTCTTTTTGGTTTTACTGTGTAAAGAGTGTTTTATTTTATCACGTAAATTTTATCTAAGTCACTCCAAGTCTTTTTATTTAAAACTCTTAAAAATCGTACTGGTAAGAACAATAATGAGTTAATCGAAGAAGACAAGTTCGATATTAAAGAGAAAGCAAATAAAAATTTATTTTTGATTCTCAAGAAGGAAAGAAATTGTATCTCATTTATTTAAATTAATTATTCCTAGATTAAATTATTTATTTTTAATTGTAAATTACTTACTAGATAACTTAATAATATGAATTTTTATTTACAAATGTGTTCGGAGCCCCTTTTATTTTCTTTTTTTTAAAAAAAAAAAATTACAGGATTTCACAGTTTAGCATTCTGCATTATATTTTCATATTGGGTAAACACTATTTACCAGAATTGTGTAGCCAAGAAAAAAAAGAAAAAGAAAAAAAAAAGGTCTCTAATTAAATCGGAGATTATATAACTATAATGGTAACTAGTAATCCCGATCTTCTGATACAAAATTGATGAACATTAACTGAATATGAATTACATTCAATCAAAATGGTACACTTACAAAAGCAATCCACATGACATCTTAAGCTGATAAATTCATCATTTATAAAATCTAAACTTTCTGAAGGTGGAAGAGTCCAAATATTGTCGATTATCATGTTAGCGTCAGTGCAGTCATCGTAATACTTGGCTGAAAATCCTCCTTTTTCTGACAAGATAATGGAAAAAAAAAGGAAGGAAAAGCATCCCATCCTATGGAAACTAGTTAGATTAAAGAATGTTGCAAGCAATTCCTCTTCAACCTCTTTCTCATAGAGCTTCTCTTAGCACTTCTTCGTGACTGCATATGACTAGCTGCATAATTTCTCAACTTCTCTAGAATCCTTCTCTCACTTATACGTAACACAGAAGATTGGTAGAGCTTTCTATCTCGTATGGAACAGCTGCTCAGGACTCGAAGATCATTCTCTTTTGAATTGGAGCCATAAACGCTCTCCCGCATATCTGCGAGTGAAGAGAGGGCATTACAAACACTTTCAGTGAGGAATAGTTCTTTGCTCATCTCTGACGCTTTTTCCAATGCAATATTGTTTTTCTCAGACACAATGGTACGTATGGCTTCACTTTGATTCTCGCTAGTACATAATGTAAGATCCAAGTTGTGATATATATCTTCAGATAATAACATGATATATAATAATATTGGCAGCTCAATTTGGGGCTCTCCATCAGATGCTATCTCAAAATATTCAGAGCTTTGACTGATACAACCAGAGTACCCTAATCTTCTCCACAATGACAACCTTGCCCTACTATATCGACTAGAAAACGAAGACGAACTCCATTGAAGCACCAGCTCCAAATCAATGTTCACAATGTCAAATGGGTTATCCAGCTCTGTAAATCCATATCTGTGAAGCAGTGCAGCATTTCCTGATGAACCATAGGTATTGAAGACCTAAGAGAAGATTAGTTAATACCATAAGAACAAGAAGAAATTGAACTGAAAAAAACAGCATTGAAAACTTCTATACAAAATCTGAAGTGTCAGAAAAACAGAACAATTAAGAAAGGAAAAATTAAAAATAAATAAATAAAGAGCACATGAATTAATATTCGTCATATAAAAATATTTACCTTTATAGTAGGTGTTTGTGCACAGCTAATGAAAGTTCCATTTTGCAAAATAATAATGCATGGATTACAATACATAACATTAGTAATAAAGATAATTGGGATGTAGATAGAAGCACTTGTATTCTTGCTTGTTGCGAAGTAATTAAACAATCTGTTTCAGAATTATGTGAAATATGGGTCATTCAAGATGTAGAGGAAAGAATAATTGAAATGAAAGTATCCACCACCACACCCAATTCACCAAACAAATGGCCAAAGAAACGCAAGCATGTTTAAATAATCTAAAAAGGCTTTTGCTATGATTATTATCCATAAACAGAACAAACAATGAACTGAATACCTAGAGCCAATGACATGAAATAATACACTCACACAGACTACAAGTGAGACCCAGCAATGTAAATTTACTACAATTCATATTCCTTTGTTATAGGTTAAGGCTGATAACAAGCATCTTATTCACATGGAACTTAAGCATCAACTGGGACCAAAGCTAAAGCAATTCAAGTATTTAACAGGTTGATAAATTGAGCCCTTAAACACAAATCACATCACTTATTCAGTTTCAAGATGAGATTAACCAAATAAATTGGCTAAATTCAATTAAGTGCCATTTTTTTACTTAAGTTAACTCAATGCACACTTTCACATCAAATTCAATCTATCAAGCGGAACTCATCATTTAAGCCATTGATTTAAAGTATCAAACGAAGGACACAAAACTAGGATATCTGTACAAGAATATATACTACCTCGACTCCAGCTTTGACATCTTTCACCATAATCATTTGCATCACTGCAGGGTCATCCCCTGGAACTGAAGAATGTTCGGAGTCACTTCCACCAGAATAATTCTTTCCAGTGGGAGAAGCAGCAGATTCTTCTCCATCTCGGTGAGAATTTTCAGTTGACGGTTTATCATCACCAGCATTGGCATACACATAACTTTTATTGTCGTCGTCATCATTGTCAGATTCAGAATGCGAAGATACAGAGGTGAAGTGTACATCTTCAGCTCCAGTTTTATGATTAAAGCTGCATTGCATAGATATTTCACTTAAAGACAACAAAATGAGACTTGTAACATTAAGATAATGAAGGTACTCTTCTAGCAAGCATGAGCAGAAAGTTGCAAAGGGAATATTAGGTAGATTCAAACTGTTAGTAGAGAAATACTAAAGCAACCATAAATGACTAAACAAATGAATGGACTTTTGAAGATGAATCAAAGTAAACTTGGCTGAGGTTGTCAGATCCAAGTAAAATTAGTTTTTTTTTTTTTTTTTTAAAAAAACTAAAAAACTTAAAGAAAAAGAGGATAAAGAAGATATAATTTGGCTTGGTATTGTGGAGTCATAGACGTCTGAAGCAGTATTTCTACTTTGAAACTGCGACAAAGATAAATTGGTCCAACTTAATCCAACAGAGCAGAGACCTGATGAGTTGATAAGGGAAATGAAAAGTTTGAGCAATTTACACAATTTCAAATGGTTTAATAAATTCCTTTAAGTTCAGCATGAATACTCTTATGGAGCGAGCAGTGACAATAACAATAATTCTGATAAAAGAAGCCTAAATAACAATAAAAGCATCATTATATTGTTAATTGGCCAATATCAAAGCCCCAGTAACTCGTATAAGATATATATTCTAGATGAATCATCCAAAAAAGCTTGTGAAAACAGGTCAAGAATGACACTGCAGAGATTAGAGAATGTAAACTTACAGATCTGCCAAAGGGACCATTCCATATCCATGATAATCATCGATTTCAAAAGATCGAGAAGCAACGAGACTTTTTGCAGCATAGAAGTTTTCAACATCAAAAAACTGTGGTTTGTCCTTCAGAGGGGATGAATCCAAAAGGGGTAGAATACACTCTTTCCAGTCCTCATAAATAAGAACTTTGTCTTCTCTAACTATCTGTCTACAAGTATGCAACAAATGATCAGAGGAAACTTCAGGCTAAAATAACTTATTCACAAAAGATTTTCAAACAATTGAAGATAAATTTTAAAGAATTATTAAAAAAAAAAAAAAAAGGAATGCAAAAATTCTTCCATTACTTTAACTAATACAAAGCAGAATTTACATAAAAAGATTAAAATTAGCTAACGAAATAAAATAACATAAAATAAAATTTCATAATCTTAGACTACAAATTAAGAGCATGAGAAAATGTGAAAAATGGTGAAGTGGAGAGGGAGTTTTTTAATTTTAGTAAAACCCTAATTTTTTATTTTAAAAAGCCAAGTTCAACATCAACCACTGACAAATATATCCACATATTCTTTAGTGCATACATGAGCTCAATTCCTTAGTAGATGCTTATCTAACCAGATGTCTAATTGTCGAGAAAACCAATTTGAAGACACGATAATTTACTCAAAAAATCGATACCCGACTAACGAATAAATAAAATAAAATGAGATTAAAAAGTTTATTATTTTTCAAAAACGACCCAAGAGTAAATTCTTTTTTTTTTGAGTTTGATTGGTTCAAAACATTGTTAAAGTACCTTGTGAAGCTCAGTCCCACGAAGAAGAGAATCCACTTCATGAAGGGACCAAACAAAGGGCACAGACTCTTGGTGAGGCAAGAGGTGAAGGTAAGGAGCCCAGGGAGAGTCCTCTCCCAAGCTTATCTCGTACATTAAAGCGAATGATAAGCCTAAACTTCCACCCAAACCAGCTGCCTCAATCACTTCACTTGCTCCACTCGTCTTCACAGTGAGACATGCACTCTTGGGTATCGTTGCCACCATATCACCTTCCTTCAAATCACATAATGCCATTACTGAGATTCCCCCTTCTTCCGGGTCGTCTTTGAAATCCAGTGCGTCGCTATACTCCACGCCCTGTGATCTCATCCACCTCTTGAATGCTCTTACTCGCCTAAATTAAACACTTGTCAGGTTATATTCAAATGAACTGGGAAGTAAAAACAAAGTACCTCCCGTTACCTTACTGGCCCCCGTAACATAACCAGCCCCACTTTTCCCATTTCATTACATTGATTGGAGGAGAAATGATACAGAAAAGGCCCCAGTTTGTTTTTCTGGTTTAACCTAACTAGGAAGTAACACAACGGAGTCCTGTTACCTTACCGGCTACGGTAACATTACCGGGCCACTTTCGACCATTACACTGGCGAAATGCTACAGAAAAATTCCCAGTTCTTTTTAATATTATTTTTTTCCCAAAAAAAAAAAAATTCCGCCCCTTGGTTGGGACCGGCAACGTTACGGGACCGTAAATGCAGGGGCAGAGGAAGTTTAGATGACATTGAACGATGATGCAATAAACTCAACATTGATTTAGATTAGAAGAGAATTTGGGTTTACCTGGAAGCCATGAGTGAGAAAGCGAGAACGTATGACGTTTGGTTCGGTTTGGTTCGGTTCCGTCCTGCAAGCAAGTGTGTTTTCTTGTAGGGTTTTGCGGGATGCAATTAGCTACGGCAACGTGTTTCCCAGCCTTGTGAGCTGCTGGATTATTACCATCTCGAATAAATTATGATACTAATCCAACGGTAGTGATGAGCCTGGCACAAAAATGAACTTCTTATAAATAAAAGAAAAATAATTTCATTTTAAAGTTATTTGTAGTGGGTCTATCAATTAATTATAATGAATCACACCCCTTAATTATTATATGTATTATATAAATAATAAAACACAAGTAATAATGTAAATAGTTAAGACAATTATGTATTTTTGATTGGGATAATTTCAAATAGTACCCTTGTGTTTTGACATAATCTCAAGTAGAAAGCAAGTTTATCATTTTCATCAACAAAACCCCTGAGATTTGCTTTTTTTAATCAAGTGTTAATTTTAACCCTTAAAATACAAATTTACCCCTACTGAAATTTTTTTTCCTTAATTTTAAAAAATTTTAAAGTAGAAATTTTAATACATATTGCCTCTACATATTTCCTTATTGATTTTATTAATAAGTAGAAATTTTTTATTATGATAGTATAATTTTTTATTTTTTATTTATTTTTTT
>JANLJB010030982.1:0-17835 GCA_026212285.1 Bursera cuneata | reverse complement strand
GTTGATTAAAAAAAGCAAACCTCAGGGGTCTTATTGATGAAAATGGTAAACTTGCTTTCTACTTGAAATTAAGCCAAAATACAAGGGTACTATTTAAAATTGTCCCATTTTTTATTGATAAATGTGAAGGAGGCTACCTATAAATAGTAGCCTCCTCCATTATGTAATACATCCCAAAACAGAAGAAATAAATATTAAATATCTTTCTCTCCTGTTTTGTTTGTTTCTTTCATTATTTGTAATATAGTCCCTAAGCTTTAGCTTTTTTATATAATCCTTAAACTTTAACTTTTTATAATTACACCCCTGAGTTGTAATATTTTTTATAATCTCCTAAATTTTATATCTTTACATATATACCTCCATTGTGATAAATTTAATAGGCTATTTAAAATACATTATCAACCTCTCCCGTTTCTTTTGCTTCTTTCATTATTTGTAATATAGCCCCTAAGCTTTAGCTTTTTATATAATCCCTAAACTTTAACTTTTTATAATTACACCCCTGAGTTGTAATATTTTATTATAATCTCTTAAAGTTTATATCTTTGTATATATACCCCCATTGTACTAAAATTAATAGGTTATTCACAACACATTATCGTGTTGATAACGTACTATGAATAACCTATTAAATTTAGCACAATGGGGGTATATAAGTAAAAATATAAAACTTAAAGGATTATAAAAAATATTACAATTCAGGGGTGTAATTATAAAAAGTTAAAGGTTAGGAACTATATGAAAAAGTAAAAGCTTAAGGACTATATTACAAATAGTGAAAGAAGCAAAAGAAACGGGAGATAAAGATATTTAATATTTCTTTCTTCTTCTGTTTTGAGATCACATCCATTACCGGAGCATATGTCTTATCAAAATCAATACCTGGTCTTTAGAAAAAAACCCTGAGCTACAAGTCAGGCTTTATGTTTGGTAATCTCATTATTTTCATTTCGCTTTCTAGTAAATACTCATTTCTATCCAACGGGTTTAATGTCTTTAGACGTTTGGACTACAGGTTCAAAAACTTCACGTTTGCCCAGGGAAGTCAATTTTACTTGAATTGCTTCCTTTCATTTAAGCCAATCATGTCTTTGCCTATATTTATCCACTGTACGTGGTAATCATCATTCATAATATCAGTGGCTACAGCGAATGAAAAAATTTCATCCATGACCATTTCATCACAATTCCACATATAATTAATATAGATTTCCTAATTTTCAATTACACGTGCCTTTTCAAGAGTTTGCACCTATCCAAAGGCTTGTGCCTTTTCAAGGGCTTATGCCTCTTCGAGGGCTTATACCTCTTCGGGGGCTCGTACCTCTTCAGGGGCTCATGCCCCTTCCGAGGCTATTATCTCTTTAGGAGATAAATCAGATCATATGGAATCTTTTACTCAATCTTTATTTCCAAAAGGACTGTTATAAGTCACTTTTATTTTTCGAGGGATAGTATTTTTTGATCCAAGGGTTCTACCACACTTCTAGCATATAGTAGATTGATTATTTACTATTTCAAGGGCGATTTATTCTTCAGGAACATTATTTTTTGCCGATGCATTACAGCATGTATATGTGACTTTGTTATCTTTGCTATGTCAGTAAAAGCATCCGACATCTGATTTACTATATTCTGAAGATGTATCATTCTTCGTACCTCATTTTCACATTGAGAAGTACGATGATCAAAATGAGACAAAGTGGCTATATTCCAAGAAAGTTCTTGCCTAATTTCAAGAGGTATTTTCCTTTCCCTCAATGAAATTTTATGACTATAAAAATTTTATAAAAATAAAAATTCCGAAATTTCAAATTTGATTTTTTTAATAATGCAAAAGTTATGCATGACTTTAATTTTTTTTTCAAATTTGAAATTTTATTCAAAGACAAAATCAAAATTTTTAACTTTATATGTGTACTTCAAAGCCCTTTTATGTTTATTATGTTTCAAGATATTTTCATATTTTTATAGAGTGTTTAAAATATTGTATTTGAGCTAGATTTAATCAGGGGTATAGTAGTTTTTTTTTTCGTTTTTGTTACTCTATCAGTTAATGAAAAAGGTTTATTGATGATTTTATGTAAACCTCGAGGGTCCAATTGATTAAAGTGTCAAACATGCTTTCCGTATAAAATTAGGTCAAAACATGAGAGTGGTGTTTGATATTGTCCCTTAACAAAGACAGCAGAAGAGGGTCATAATAGTCTTTTCTCTTTTAAATTACTGTGTAAGTTAACGGAAGTTAACGGAAAATACTTGTTGATGATTTTGGGTAAACTTCAGGGGTTTAGTTGATTAAAGTGTCAAACATGCTTTTCGCCTAAAATTAAGCCAAAACACAAGGGTAATGTTTGATATTCTCCCCATTTAAAATCCTTAAAATATTCTAGGTTGTGTTACAAGTTACATCTGAAATGGTCAAAGGATTTATAGATACAGAGTAAGAAAGGAATACACAGGTGAGAGGAATAAAATAGGAAATTGAATTCTTTTGTTTCGTTATATCAAACAGTTATCAAAGAAAAGGAGAAAAAAATATTATTTTTGGATAAATTAAAAACCATTTAAAAAAAAATACTTATTAAATTGATAATATTATGTGTACAATTAATATATTTTTAATTAAATAATATAGAATATGTAAATACTTGTTTCATAAGGATTTGTAAGAAAACCATCTATAGCAAGCAGTGGCTGCCACTGAAGTGTGTTCGGTGAGATTGCAGATATCAGATGACTCGTCATCCATTGATATGCATATTTTGCTGGCTTAAGAAATATAATTTTATCAGAAGTATTTGAAGCATGCGTAATTGTAATTAACATATATTTTTTTTTCAGTTTCCTTGTTAATAAACATTATTAATTATTATTTTTCGTAATTATTTAATGAAATTCAAATGTTATAAAATTAATTAATTATTATACTACAAAATATTTTTACATGTATCATAAAATTATAAGGACAATTGGGCAGTTTAAACTTTAACAACTTAGGGTGGAGTCATCGTTCATGAAATTTGAGGGATTTGGATTCTTAAGAAATCCAATTTCATCCACTTTTTACTCAAATTAAACAAAGAAAATATGATTTATAAAGAAATTCCAACACCCTTTTTGTAGTGATAAATAAAAGGGATTTTTGTTTTTGTTTAAAATAGGAGTATATGGATATTTTATTTTAAGGTATGGTTATATGAATCTAAAAACTCTAGACACACTTAATTTCTAATTACACTCAATATTAATATTTTAAAAAATTAAAATTTATATAAAGCATACGAATGATGTAAAAACAACATATATAATTGATAGAAAATTAATAGATCAATCTTTATTACAAGAAAAATACAGTTAATAATTTTTTTATTAAAAATTAATGAAACAAGTGGAAATCGAAATTTTTATTAATAAATCATATAATTTATAGATAAAATTTTAATTTTTACAATATTAAATTATTAAATTTAAATTAGTTACACAGATTTTTTTGGAGGTAACTAAATTTTTGGATAAAAATTTAATTTTTCTAATTCTAAAATGGCGAATTTACTTAGGAAAGAGATGTGGACTGGAGGGTATTTTTAAAATTCACATAGCCTTACTTTTTATTTTGTTTTATTTTATTTTTTTTAAAGTGTGCGTATTTTTCATTAGATCTCCTAAACGACGTCATTTTTTCGAAACGAACCAAACCAATACGGGTAACCCGCATGATATATATCCACGCACCCACCCACCCGCAGCAAGCCCAAATTAGTGGGCGAAGTTATCTCACATCACAGTTTCACAGGCAGTTTGGGTTTGGGTTTGGGTTCGGGTTTTGACAGTTACAGAGAGAGCGAGAGAGAGTAAAAACTGGTTTTATTCTGGTACGTATCTCGTTACTACTACACACCCCCTCGCAGCTTAGCGAAACAAAATAAAAAACAAACAACACAGAGACTGCTCTGCTTTGAAAGGCTTAACGGAGGGAGACGGACAGAGAAGGTAACAGAGACGAAGCTCGTTAAATTTTTTTCCCCTTCCATTTTCAATTTAATTTCTAGGGTTTTTCATTCTTTGTCATTAAATTTTTCTTTTTCTCTTCCTTCGTTTTAATTGGCGTTCGTTTCTTTGAAGATCTGAAAAGTGTAAATGTAAGTACTCGGGAGGGAGCAAAGGAGGAATCTTTATGTGCGGTAATTGGCCTGTCTGGTTTCTGAGAAAAAGTCAATGTGGATAATGTGATAATTTAGGGAGAGTCTGAAATGACTGCTTTTGTTACTGATTGATACATGCAAGTTTTTGTGAGGATTAAGTGGTTTTAATGATGATAATGATGAAGAATCATTTTTTGTTTTGTGATTAATCTGGTTAGCCTTTAAATGATGAAGAATTTTTGGAATTTATTGGTTTTATTATGATTTAATGCTCTTCAATGGTGTTGAAATAGAGTTTGTAATTTGTTTCAGTGTCTTTAGTTCTACTCTTTTAACTGGGATTTGGATTATGAAAATTTAGTGTTTTGAGTTTACCCTACTAAAAAAATCCAGTTTATATATATATATATATATATTTTTTTTTTCTGAATTTTAGGCTTCGTGTTTTCAGGTTTTAATTTGCCAATCCATTGATTACCAAAGGATAGGGTAAAGTCATCTTGGTTTTGCTGAACTCTGGCAGTGATTGTACCGGGATTTTCATTATGAGCGGTGCTCCTAAAAGACCTCATGAAGAGGGTGGTCATTCCTCTTCGTTGAAATACCCTCATGAAGATACGGGTGCATATCCGAAGGTGACATCTTCAGGGGTCTCGAATGAATACCACCATCCACCCTATGAGATGGGGCAAGATGCTCGGACAGGGAAGATTCCTCGAACTGAATCTCGTGATTCAGAGAGAAGATCGCCTTTGCATTCCGTGTATAGGATGCCTTCATCTTCGTTGCATGATTCACACATGGATTCTCACCCTTCTGCTCCAGAAAGCAGGCTGGAATCAAGGGATTCCAAGGATAATCCAAGATTGGAAACAAGGGAGTTCCATGGTGAGGCAAAGAGGGATAATCAAAGTGTTAAAGGTGAGAAGGATGCTAGGTATGATAGTAGAGGTGATGGCAATAAAGAGGTTAAATATGATAGGGAGAGTTATAGTGATTTAAAGGGTGACACGAAGATAGAAAAGGATGGTTATGTGTCTGCAAGTGGTCACTCGAACTGGAAAGAATCAAAAGAATACCCTAGAGGAAAACGATATTCTGAATCACCAGGTGGCACAATGGACTCATGGCATATGTCACGGGGTAGTTCACAAGGCCAGGTTGAGACTGGAAAAGACAGCTCAGCAACTGAGGAAAGGGATTACGTGGAAGGATATGAGGCTATAGGGGAGAATAGAATTGATTCAAAAGGTGAGGATAGATTTAAAGAGAAGGATAGGAAAAGGAAAGATTCAAAGCATCGAGATTGGGGAGACAGAGATAAGGAAAGAAGTGATCGTAGGAGCAGTACACAAGTAGGCAACATTGGTAACGAGTACAAAGAATCATCAAAGGAAGAGAAAGAAGCAGATAAATGGGAGAGGGATAAGAAGGATCTTTCTAAAGACAAGGAAAAAGTGAAAGAGAGGGAAAAAGATCATATTAAGAGAGAACCATGGAATGGGGTTGAGAAAGAGGGTTTGCACAACGAGAAGGAGTCGGGAGATGGATCTGTTAGAGCACCGCTGCCAGAGCAGGAAAATCCGGCATTGGAGCAGAAGAAATCAAAGGAGCTTGATAGCTGGAAAAGTGTCGATAGGGAAGCTAGAGACAGAAGAAGAGAAAGGGAGATTGATATAGAAGGGGATAGACCTGAAAAGCGCAGTAGGTGCTATGATAAGGAATCTGATGATGGAGGTGCTGATGGTGAAGGGGCTACTGAAAGGGAAAGGGAAGTTTTTAATTATGGAGTTCAGCAGCGTAAGAGAATGCTTCGACCAAGAGGCAGCCCTCAAGTTGGAAATCGTGAGCCTCGCTTTAGGCCTCGTACTCAGGATAATGAAGGGTATGTTGCTTTTACATTTTTCTGATTTCAAGCTTATTTGATCTAAATGACCTGTTATTGCATTATTTTTCACATATGGCATGAAAATGTCTTAAAACCCACTAGTAGAATAATCTTTATTGTTGAAGTTAAATTTGATAATTAGGTCTTTTGAGAGAGGTAAATGACAATTCTTTTGATTTCATATATGTTTAATTTTATTGTTCAGACTTAAGATAATATTAGATTTAAGATCTTTCAGTTGTTTGAACTGGAAAATAAGCTTAATTAGTTTAGTACTACTAACAGTAATTATCTGATTCTCATAACTGTAATTACAATTTGAGTTTCATTTATGTAATGTTCTTGTCTAGTTCCATTATTGTGTGTAATTTATTTATTTATTTTTTTTCAGTATTTTCACTCGTCACTTATACTTGATTCTTTATTATTAAAAATTTCCTTGCATTCTTAGAGTCTTATTTTGTAATTATGGGAAAGTTGTAAGTGGCTTACAGGATACATAATATATGGCTCAATGGAGCAATACCTAAGTAGAGATTTAATGAAAGGGATGTCTCATTTTTGGTAGGATTTTTTCTTTTTCCCCTGACAAAAACAGTAATTTGTACTCAAATTTAATTTGGAAAGATGAAGAAAAGATTTGTTTAAAGAAATATCAGTTACATATTTTTTTTGCTCTAAATTTGGTTAATCTTTGATGTCTTTGTACTTTATTTTGTTATTTATAAAGGTAATATTTTTGACACTCAAGATTTGGTGTGAAATCATTGTGTTGTTATTGCAATTAACATTTATATCGTACCATGCTGTTTGTCAACTACCTAGATTTCATCTTTCTTCT
Organism: Bursera cuneata; assembly: GCA_026212285.1. Classification (NCBI taxonomy): domain Eukaryota; kingdom Viridiplantae; phylum Streptophyta; class Magnoliopsida; order Sapindales; family Burseraceae; genus Bursera; species Bursera cuneata. The sequence continues at coordinate 10,958 of JANLJB010030982.1, read as the reverse complement.
AACTTCTAAAATAATTTTTGTTACAGATCCATATTTTGGAATAAAGTTAATTATATAATTTTGTAGAAAAACTGCTTTCATGCAATTATCAGCATTACTTGGATTTTAAATTCAGATTGTTGAGAGTGAGGTAAAAGTTGACTTTTATGTGTGAGTGCTTGAGTCCAAACCCATGAGAATCACCATTGCAAATAGATGCTCAAGATGGGACTGCATCCAAAACACCCATTCTAGGACCACAATGAATCAATACTATTTTTCCCCCATGTATTTCTTTTTTTTCTAGGTAAATAAAATCGGGAGTTTGGCAGTAATCTTCAGCTTAGAACATGATGGACTCATTAAAGAAGTTGTAGAATTTTTTTAGTACCTGAAAAAGAAGAAAAATAACATGGCAGTCATGAAGAGGAGTTATTATTGGTGGGTGTATGTATTACCTCACCCTCAAATGCTTCTTGTTACATCATCAATTGCAACCCTCATCTGTAATGGTTATGTGCCTTAACCATAAAGAATGATTTGAATTGGAGGAAGCCAAGAACGAATCTATAATCCTTTATTTGACAAATTTTTTGTATTAAAATCTTGGAACTTTAGTGAAAGCAATAGCAGGCATTCTCTTTGAGGTACTATGGATGAGCATTTGTCTTGCTTTTAATGATTTATATAGTTAAAATCATCGTTCTAAAAGTAACTTAATAAGTCATATATGGAAATCATTAAGCAATTGTTAAAATGCATGCTTGAAACTACATTTCAAAATTTAAAACTCAGCTGACATCCAATGTTTCAAATAAGAACTTATAAAATATAACTTATATTCCGAACTTTATTATATTTCTTTGGAAAAGGAATCGTTAAAATGTTTATTCGTAATATTTTGGGACTAAGTTTTAGAGAATTATGGATCAATGTAAGAGTGGCGGCAGCATTGCATTTCCAAGAAAGAAATATGTTTTTAGTTTTATAAATCCGTTGTTTTATGGTTTTATTGTAACTATTAATATTGTTCATTACTGTTGGTTGCTATAAGTGGCAAAATGCAGTTTGAGCCAAAGTGTTGTCATAGGAATATTCTGACAAGCAACTTGGATAAAATCAATGTTTCAAGTGGAACAACAAACTACATATGCATGATGTGGTCCAAAAATCTCTATTAAGGGTTATAGAGATGAAAAAATATTTTTTTTAACTTTCAAAATGACAGTACTTTTATAAAATAAAGGACACCTAGAAAAATAAGTGTTTGCATCATTCCAGCTGTTTTGGCGTCCAGTTTCTTCTTTTCACATCACCTACCAGGAAATGGTTTTTGTCACTAATCCTAAGATTTGATAAGCTAATTCTGTATAATGAAAAGACTTTTAGCAGTATGGATGGACGGAGAATTATTTTGTACTCGTTAACAGAATGGAACTTTTGAGAAGAAAGGAATAATCACATCATTGGTAGTGTCTGCCATTGCTGAGGTTAAGGCAAGCTTTTTTATTTGTAAGGTTCAAACGTTGTAGCCTGTAGATGCCTTAAGCCTTATTTAGGAATAGCATGAAATTAGGTAAGATTTATAATGGATAATATATATTACACACATCAATCTGGCACACACCTTTCTTGTTTGCTGGAACTCCTTTTGATTCCCTTTTTTCTCCTAGATTCATACACTTATTTATTTCTGCTTTCTTATTTTGCAGATCTCAAGGTAAGCTGTGAATTTCCCTCTTGTTCAGTTCGAATGTTATTTGATGCTTTGGGGACAGAGATATCTAACTCAGCAAAGTGCAATATTCTGAAAGAAGATTACAGAGATTACAGAGATTGCACAGATATGCTATAAATATGTTTAGGGACGTGTTTATACTATAATTAGCAATTTTATTTATTTACAATTTTCACACATCTGGTTGGGAATTTATTAGTTGAGTGACAGTAAACCGAAAGATTATGATGGTTGAATTCATCCTTTTATTTTAGAAATCCTTGATTTTGCTTGCCAAGTCATTTTTTCTTTGTTTTATGCCGTTAAAAGTTCTTTTGTGTGTCTACGTGTATATATATATATATATACACRCACACACATATATATAATTCAATTGTTGCATTCACCAAAGTTAAATTTTGAATCATCTTATAGACTGATAGAGTTTAGCTCTTCCTACACTAAATACCAGCTTGTCATGTACTTTCTCTGAGTTCTGAGAATAAATTATATTCAGCTTTTCCATAGTCCTGTGTTATTTGCATCATAACTCGTGAGGTTAACAATTTTGAGCTGTTGTTATGTGGGTGGAAGTTTAGTTCATTTGATGTTCAGCGATGATGCAGCTAACTCTGGTCATTGCATGGCTTTGGAGTCGAATGATTTCACTTCCTGTAGCTCTCACATTTTACTTTTTGTTTGCACTCCAGGTAAGTCTGATGTATCTTCTGTGGTTTATAAAGTTGGTGAATGCATGCAAGAACTGGTAAAGTTGTGGAAGGAATATGAAGCATCTCAAACTGATAAAAATGGCGAGAGTTCCAACAATGGTCCCACTCTTGAAATTCGGATACCAGCTGAGCATGTTACTGCTACAAATCGCCAAGTAAGATGAAGAGACTTTGTACTAATCTGAAATGGATAGTGGTCTGATAGTTTTAGTATGCGATAAGCCTCTCATCATGATGAAATCTTCCCTTCCCTTTTTTCTTTTTTAAACATATTGGATGTGTCTGTGCTTGTTCTTTGATTTAGGCTAGTTAATAAATGACGAGAACATGATTGTAATTTGTTTGAAATTGTAAAATTTCTGCTTTCCATATCACATGAGTGTTTTAAACTGTAAAAAAAGTTTACAAAGTTGCAGAAGGTTTTGTGTGTCTTTATACTTTTCTGTCTATGAGGTAATAGATAGGTAGAGTGTCTGACTTTCTTGGCTGCGCCGACCTTCCAAGGAAAAAGGGACATGTTTTTCCCCTTTTTTATGATGTTTTGATCTCTATGATTGTTTTGTTGACTGCCTGCTTGGCCATTTTTTCCACTCATCGTCTTCCATTATAACTGTAGCTACTGCAGATGTAGCACACTTCACTGCAAGGCCTTACATGTCACATTTATTAATCCAGACTTGTTCTTAGCACTGATAGCAACTTATGTTATGCCACTTCTCAGTTATTTTAGTTCATTATGTTCAGGTCAGAGGTGGTCAGCTGTGGGGAACTGATATATATACAGACGACTCTGATCTTGTTGCTGGTATGTGATGCTATGAAGAAGTGATCACAATTGATCTTTTTGGTCTATGAATCATAAAATCTGGTGGTAAATGAAATCTAGAATTGATCTTGGTACCTTGTCTTTCAGTTCTCATGCACACAGGTTACTGCCGCCCCACTGCTTCTCCCCCTCCACCTGCTATACAAGAGTTGCGTGCCACAATCCGAGTACTTCCTCCTCAAGATTGTGAGTCCAATATTTGTCCTAACTTTCTTGATATCTATGCTAAGTGTATTGTTCAAAGAAATTTAGCTTTTGGGCTCACTTGTAAAGCACTCTTTCTGCAATAAAAGCGGTAAATCCTAATCTTCAAGACCTGTCCATAGTTTGAGCTATTTTAGGCAGGTAATTTATGCATCAGTTGCAATGTTGGAAGCTTATCAAAATGTATACTCATGGTTTGGAGATCTATAGTATAAAGTTTTAATTATAGATGGCATGGTGTCATTGACACTGCAAATTCTGTCAATCTTGCCATAAATTTTTTATAAACTAATAGGCAGTAAACGTAGTCCAATGAAAAACCTATGATTTGTAGGACAATGCTCTTATTTAAAAGTTGACATGGTGGGCCCTTGAGTTGAGAATATGACACTCATGTATAACATTGGTTATAGGAGAATGAATATTTGTTTGCCTAAAATGTGCTTAACATTTTTGAGAATGCTATACACTTTTTATTGTAGAACTGTCACTTACACTTTGATGATTCTTTGAATGGAAACAAACAGAAGATCAAATGTTTAGCATGTAAATTAGTATTTATAAAATCCAGTTAGAATATATATATATTTTTATAAGTGCCCTAATCTACATATTTATTGTTGTCTTTTCATGTCTAAACTTATAGTTATTTTGCCCTACGCAAACTATTTATGGTGAGGCACAACACTTATGTCATGTCTACATAGAAAAAATAAAATTGTCAGAAAAAGGGCTCTAGTGTTTGTATGTCATTACATGTAGAGGATGTGGAAGATATTTTTATTACCTTTTTTGCTATTGGTTGTAGTTGCTGACTGACACTTCAAGTTAACTGATATTGTGAAGGAGTTGACACTTATTTCATATCTATGTTCGTCATTGGTGTTTATGCTCATTAATAATTGTAAAAGTTCTGGACATTGGGTTCCTGGTTAAATGACTTAAGCATATTTTGGAAATTATTTTGTTTCTTATTGAATTAGTTGCAAGTCATGTTTTAGTTTCTCCATTTTGCAATTCTGTAGTTTCCATCATAACTCAAATCTTTTTTATTGCATGTTTGAGCTAGGTTACACATCTGAACAAAGAAATAATGTACGATCCCGTGCTTGGGGGGCTGGAAGTGGTTGTAGTTACCGTGTTGAGAGGTGCTGTATTGTGAAGGTGAAAACTGGATACCTCTGCCTTTTTCTGCTTCAGAAATATAATTAAGGAAATTCAATTGTGCTAGAGATGGGATGATTGTATAAATACTATTGGAACTTTACGAGTAGTTTATCAGGTTTTCCAATCGTTTCTGTACTCTAAAATGGTTTTTATTTTTATTTTCGTTTTCACTCGTAGTAAGAGCTATCTGATTGGCAGAAACTATTATAATGTTGTTTATTTTATTTTTAAATTTTTTTTTTCACATTTTTATAGTTATGCATATCTACTTTTTGTCTATTTTGATTGCAGAAAGGAGGTGGGACCATTGATCTGGAGCCTTGTCTTACACATTCATCAACAGTGGAGCCTACCCTTGCTCCGGTGGCAGTTGAACGGACAATGACTACAAGGGCTGCAGCCTCGGTATTACATAGCATATCTCTATAACGCTAAAGTTTGATTCATTTCATGTCTGGAGTCAACTTTTCTTTGTGTTTCCTTCATTTTTTTATAAGAGACTCTCAATTTTCATTTAGAATTCTGCATGAAGCTTTTTGTACTGGTGATGGTTTAGAATTTTCTTTTTTATCTGTAGAAACATGTAAAATATTTGACTAAGTGCCTGTTTGATATTGTTTTTGGAATGGCCAAAAAAGTTTTCCTTAACAAAAAAAAAAAAAAAAAAAAAAAAAAAAAAATTTTAATTTTNAAAAAAAAAAAAAAAAAAAAAAAAAAAAAAACTTTTAAGTTTTTTTGGTTGTAACTAGGGACTAGCATCTCAAGAATTCAAACAGCTCTTTTGCATCTTATTGGATTTGGAGCTTCTCTGAGAAGATATAATATTTCAATTGTCCAAAATGCCCATACATCATTTTACAAGTTCCAGATTGTCCTTCTCATATCATAGTCATATCTAATTAACAAAGCTTATCTTAAATGTAATCACATAGTTTTTAGCCAAAAATTTTGATTGATAGCCAAAATTACTAAAGGCTGTACTTGAAAAAGTTATACAAAAATAAAGTCTGAATGGACCCTTAACATCATCTGGCACACTGTAATTGGCCATACCATTTTTATCTTAAATTAAGTGGTTCTGACAAGTGGAACCATATAGAAATATGTATTTGCATGGAAATAATATTGTGAAAAAAAAAAAAGAACGGAAACTAGGGGAAGGTTTTCTTAACTACAATCTATATGGTTGGGATAGTGTAGCAGTAAAATTGATGTAAAAAGAATTTTTAACTTATAGTTAACATTTAATGTATGAACTAGGTATATGGACTCTTCAATTCTGAAGTTTATTGCATTGTTGTAGCTGGTGATTAATCTCTGTATTTACATGTTGATTAAGTTAAAGCATGTCGGGTTTGTTCTGTTTTTCAATTTGAAGATGAGGCAAGTTTCATGGGCCAAGGGAGATGTTTCAGATATAAAAGCTAGATTTTGAGGGGGCGTGATTAGATGTCTAATTTATGGTTTTATACATTGTTAGGATTCGAATTTATTTATTTATTTTTAATTCAAGCCTCTTAAATGGTGGTTTGGGTGAAATAACATTAAGATTTTTCATTTTATTGGTTTCTCATATAAACCCCATGCTAATGCGCCTTGAGCCATTTATAATGGAAATTGAAGAATGCAGATCAAAGTCAGCTCTGCAATTGTTTTGTCCTTGTCCTTGGGTCTGGGTTTCATCCAGTTCCAGTTGTTTTGTCATCAATTTCTTACCAAAGGGTAGACCAATTTTATGATCAGTGCCAGGTTTCTTTATCATGGATAAAGTCCCATTACTCATGTTTTAGTTGGTGAAAGAACTTAGCAGTGGATGTCTTAAGAATTGGGCCAAATATCCTGACGATGATATTGATAGTCGAGGTTTGATGGTGAAAAAGAAGAAATCATGAGTTGAAAGTTATGAAATTTTTTTGTTTGTGTTTCCAACATTGATTTCCTTTATATGTTGGGATGGGAAAGAAAATTATTTTTTGAATCACATGTTACTTTTGATGCATATGTTCTGGGGTATGCATCTATTTATTCATAATGCTCATATTCTGGTATGCATGTATGTATTTGTATGTGTATGTGTGTGTGTAGTAAATTAAATTGGCTTATGTAATTGCTTTCGTTCTTTAGAATGCATTGCGGCAACAAAGGTTTGTGCGAGAAGTAACAATACAGTACAACCTCTGCAATGAACCTTGGTACACTTTAATTATTGTTTTTGCTGATTTCTTTCATGGATTTCTTAAGAATTTTGTGCGGTTTAATATATAATATGTACTCGGAAATTTTATTTGATTTTCATTGGGTGAAGTTGTATGTAGTCAATTTTCTTTTATCAAATTACAAATAACAAATTGTGTATGCTAATCAGGTTAACATTATTTTTAATATGATCCAATTTTCATTTGGGCTTTATTTGCTTAATCATCAAGTTCATACCTTAGGTACAGTTTGATCTCTTGCCTATTTAACTTATATTTCCTTATTTATTCACCTTTCTTGCCTAGAAATCTTCTGAAACTTTGAAGTTGATTAGTCTGAATGCAAAACGAAATTTGAATTTATCTTATCAAATTTCCATCAGACATCTATTATATGTTTTCCTACCAATGCTTTCTTCGGATAGTTATGGTGTCTTTACAAACTAGTTTAAATGATCGTTTAAACCCACATCATGTTCGAGTAAAAGTTCAAAATTTATAAAATTTTTCCGTGAGTACATACATGGATGTGGCTTTAGTTGGCTATATAGGTGTTTGCTATGGTTCTATATATATTAGTTATATTGTAGTTGGTTCATTGGGTTTTATCATTTCATTGCTTGTTTTTTATTTTATTTTATTTATTTATTTTTTGAGTCAAGTGTTTTTCCATGCTAATCAGTTTTGATGGTTGCCAACTTCTTCAGGATTAAGTATAGTATAAGTATTGTTGCTGACAAAGGACTGAAAAAGCCCCTTTATACATCTGCACGTTTGAAAAAGGGAGAAGTTCTTTATTTAGAGACACATTCATGCAGGTATTCTTCTTCTTCTTCTTACCTTTATTTATTTATTTATTTGTTTTATTGGACATGAATTGCTCCGCCTGCATAATTAATTTCGTTCGGAATTCTGAAACTGCATAATACTTTATAAACTATTGAAAGAATTTATACTTAGATGGATTGGTTATTTGTGGCAGTCATTTGGATTTGCTGAGCAGGTAAGTGATTTCCACTGTAATCCTTTTCCTTTTTTAACCTGGATAAGCTATGTTCCAAATTTAAGATCCTGATGCTTTTTGGGCTATTGCTAAGGTTATGGAATAGGATTATGTTTTTGTTTTTGCGGAAAGCTACATGCACCGCTGAAGTTTCGCATGCTACTCTTTCCTTTTGGTCTTGAGGGTGCAAGTGATTATAACATTTCATATCTGCCGAATAGAAATAATAACAATCATTTACCCCTGTTCTTCGTGTTCTTGCAAACTAAACTGATAGATAGTTCTGGATATACATAATTTTCTTGAAATTGGAATTCTGCAACTTCTGAAGTACATCTAATGACTTATTAAAGAATTATTATTATTATTTTGATCTTTTGAGTTATTATCTTAAGGTATGAACTCTGTTTTACCGGAGAGAAGATGGTCAAAGCTATTCCAGCATCTCAGTCACATGACACAGATACAGATAAGTCTCAAAATCATCACTCGCACTCCATAAATGGTGAAAAAAATGATGGTGATAACATTATGATTGATGTTTTCCGTTGGTCTCGCTGTAAGAAGCCCCTTCCTCAGAAAGTCATGCGTGCCATGGGGATTCCACTGCCGCTGGAACATGTGGAGGTACTTCATCTCAATATTTACTTTCTTATTTGCTTGCATGTTTAGAACGACAAGATAGGTGGTTCTTCTTTCTAAGGTAGAAAATTCTCCTGCCTGACAAACTTTTTTCTTTTTTGTTGGTTTTGCCCTCTGCCTCTACTTGGTTACTATGCATGCTGCTATTATAATCACAGCATCTATCATACATCTGGATGCCATATAGAGCTAGACCATAACTTAACTTTGCACCCTTCTATGCCTATCCAGTCAAGTTGCTACATCTCAAGTAGCATGTGGGTATAATATTTCTCCGTAAGATACATGCAGGGTTGACATGCCTAATTAGATTGTTTTCTCTATGTACAAGTATGTAGGCGTAGTTTAAACTGGAGCTCATAACTGTCGTAATATTCTTGTGATCATTACAAAGGAATATATGAGATATTTGTTGGTGGATGAGATGTAAATGCCTTATAAAATATCATATTGTGTTTATTTATGTATATATCTCATTTTTCAGCTTTTGTACATTTGATAGTTGTTTAGAGTCAGGTCTCAAATCAGAAGTAGTAGTCTATGTGTTGAAACAGGAAACCTGAAGCCTGCAACCTTAAAAAGATTGTGACACTAACCTCTTAAATTTTGAATCACCTACTAGAGTAAAACAGATTTTGTGGTGAACAAATAAATGTAACTTAAGCTTTGGATAGAAGCCAAATGCATGTCTGATGCTTAAGAGGTGAGGGCTTCAAATTACAAAAAGTGGAATACAAGTATTGGGGTAGTTACAGATTATTCCATGTGTAGAGACTATAGTACGCTTAGCAGGGTTGCACTCTATTAATTATGAACTAGAATATACAGAGACATGGCATTACCAAATTTGATGTGGAATCTTATGAAACTTTTATTATTATACCTAGTGGTTCTTTCTTGTTTTGATTTTTCAAGTGAAAGGCAACTATAGGTGAATAATTTGCTTGGATACCTATACTTTCTTGACTCATATTAATTAATTCCGCTTGTCTTGCGAATGCATGAACATGAAGGATAGAGTAGATGAATTTTCATTCTTTAAAGAAAAATGAGTCTGACAACACGAATGCGATGCATGGAAAAATCAAATGCTTGTCGTTCTTCTTTTGCCCCTCATTGGATGTCTATTTACTGGAACAGGTAATAGAAGAGAATCTTGACTGGGAGGATGTGCAATGGTCGCAAACTGGTGTTTGGATAGCTGGAAAAGAATACACCCTTGCCCGGGTGCATTTTCTATCTCTGAACTAACTATTAGTTGTGTTTGCCATCATGTATGTACAAGTATTTTCTAGATATGATATGTGGAACGAAGCCTCCGCTTTTTAGAATCCTAGTGTTGAAATGTTAAATACATGTTATGCATTGTCTGGGTCTTTTTTTTAATAAATTATTTGATTTAATCGGAAAATGTAGAAATAATATATATTGACAGTGAAAAATGTAGAGGAACGAAAAAGATGGTCTTTTACCATTTTGCTTTAACAAATGATAAAATTTTATTTTCCTAAAGCTTTTTCGTTTACAATTTTCTTCAGTTCCATCTAAGCTAAAGATGCAAATCCACCTATCTAGTGCAAGTGATAAAGGTCTCGTATTTGTGCTCAAATTTGGGCTTGGCTAGTGCTATAACAACATTTTGTTTTGGATAATGAAAAGAGAAAAAAAATGGGGGCAATTTGACAAGAAATAGTTAAATTTTTATTATCTAAGTTTGGAATGAGGTATCGAGTTGATTTGTTTAACTGTTATAAAGTCCTAGAGATTTGTTGAGTATCTAATAAGATGACTAAGTTATTTTGAGATGCTTGATGCTTGAGTTGAGTATTATGCTTATGTACGAGAAATCAGAGATAGTATTTGGTACTTTATGTTTAACTTGTTAAGAGCTCAACACAATGTAATTAGACCTTCTTATGACACGAATGAATCATCTCTTCTAGTGCAAAAATATTTGTCAGAATATTACTGCAAGAGTACACAAAAGCCATGTTTTTTTTTTTTTAATTTTAATTTTATGTAAAAAGTGAAATCTTGAACTTGATATGTTAAATAATTAGAAAATGTATATTATAAGATATTTCGTTTGCAATCTTATTATTTGAAATGGCTACAATAATTATATGGTCAACAGTGTGATTATATATACGTAAAATAATACCTTTTAGGTCTATTTTTTAAATTGAAAACAAAAAGTTCGATTTTGTAGAGTTTTCAAGTCCAAGAAGTTATTTTATATTATTTAAAAATGAATGTAATGAGAAGTTGATCCATAATAATTGAAAGTATTATGAGAGACTTGCGTAACCAATTGAACAGGCCTAATCGATATTTTCCTAGCTTTGCAGAGAATCATGCTTTTTCATGGAAAATTTTCTACCACTTTGAAGAGATGGGGGAAAAATAAATATGAAAAAACGTGATTAATTAGATTAAAAATTGTCAAAACCCTCTTGGCTATTTCAATTTCAATAATCTTAATGGTATAAGGACT